>CAJUYH010009405.1:0-11992 GCA_910591685.1 Galerucella tenella
CTATCAGATGAAATGGGGCGTGGTGGAGAGTTCTTTGCTCTTGAGAAGTGTATACGGGGAGAGATGGGATCAGTTAAAGTTGTATGTGAAGATTTGAAATAAAACTGAATCACAGTTAACGTTATAGATGCATCCAGTTCAATATTGATAAAGGATACAGAAGGATTATCATGATGTCGGATAGTCAAGCAGCCATTAAAGCACTGAGCTCTTGTGTAATCAGTTCCAAAATGGCGCGGGAATGCCTAGGCAAACTGAATGAACTAGGCGAGAGCAGTATAGTCACCTTACTGTGGATTCCAGGACTCACTGGAATAATAGCAGATGAATAAGCCAATATTGGGACTGAAATAACTTTCTGGAGGCCTGAACCTTTTGCGGAATCAGCCCCAATGTGATATTGGAAGAAATAGGTAAAGCTGAGAAAAAGAGAAGATCTGACCATTGGAAAGATCTAGCAGGGCTTATACAATCAAAGACTTTTCTGGGTGACTACATCCTGTTCAGATCAAATGAATGCATAAGTCAAAGTAAAACTGCGCTAAGAGCTTTAACAGGGATCCTAACGGGACATTGTCGCCTGAATGGGCACATGAAAAAGCTCAAAATAGTGGAGGAAGAAGAAACCTCCATCCACATACTTTCCAACTGCACAGCACTTCAGAATCCTAGAGCATAGCACCTGGGAGATTACTGGATAGGAGAGGAACATTTACCTAAGTTGAAGCCTGCAGACATACTAAAATTCCTTCGGGAAATAGTACTAAAGGAACTACTAGTTTCTGAGACTCTCCTCAGAAACTAAGTAGAAGTAAGGGGGCACAATAGATCTTTTAGGTCTCAGTGAATGTCACCCCAAAATATATACATACATACAAACATACATAACGTTATAGATATAATCCTGTAGTCTACTACTGAAAAAACGTTCAAAAAAAACCAAGCACATTGTAAAATTGCAGAGCAGCAAAAATTTTTGTAGTTCTATTGTAAAGCTTTGTGATTATTGAGTATTCCATATACATAGTGTATAGTTGTTGACTGTACGTACAGAACAAAACGTAATTGTTTTATAAATTTTTGATACGAAAAAGGATACATTTCTTGGAAAAAGTCCAAGTGTGGAGGTTGAAGAATATCCAGTGCTGAAAGAACCTGCAAAGAGATACAATGTTTGCAATATAATTTGTGCCAAATTAAAATATATACGAATTTATATTCTGAATAATTTCCATGCAAATTTTGTCGGTTAAATTTCCATTAGCTAACCGTTTAGGCAATTAATTTATGTTCAACTCTAGTTGATTCATTTGACGATACAAAATTGATCGGTTTTTGCTGATATACAGGGTAGGTCTTTAAATTAATCCCAAAAAAGACTTAGCATTAATAAACTTTTTATCGTGTTTATTTAATTTTTAAAACTACGCAATTTTAAAAACAACATGAATTACGACGGAGCAGATTTTAAGCAAAGTCAGACTGGCTCACATCGTAAAAAAATAGTAGTAATTCATACATTTTTTGGAACATGTTGATTAAAAATATAATGGTAAATAGATACCACGAAAAAAATGAGTTTAATAATTTAAATATTTGAACTTACAAATTAGAATAATTAATTAAAAATAACAAATATGTGACATGATTTTAATCTTTGAATAAAAAAAAAATTAAGCAAGCTTCAAATAACATCACTTCATATCTCTATGAAGTATGTCGTGTGAAATCTCGATGAGGGATTCATTTCCACTATGATTCATCTAGAAACAGGACCGTACTAGCCTATTAAACATATCCGCTATCAAAAATTATTACCAATCGGTAAATATTGCAGCTAAAGTCTGTTCATACTTTCAGTGAAGTGACTAAAACTGATTATTCAAGAGAAGTAATGAATAAACAATGAAAAAATATTTTGGGTCCAGTTTTCGTAGTTCAAAAGCAGGTCAATACTTGATAAAATATTTCGTTAAACTATAATTTGGTGATTTCAATTGTTTAAAAACAAAAATCTGGATTTACGATATTTAATTTATGGTTTTACAATGAACCATGCATAGATAATGTGATACATACTGTATACAAAGTGATTTCTAAGCTATTGAGACATAGGCTAAAGGCGGATTATTTGGCAATAGGATCGCAGTAGAATTCAGAACACAAAATTTAGTTCTACAAACACCAGAGCCCATTATTTACTTGGATTAAACAGGTGTTAAAGAATTTTACATGTTCCTAACGACCAATAGACTTCCTATAATGGCTAAGAACATCAAAGATTCTTCTTTGGATTACCATGAGGACACCACTGCAGAATTATTTGAAGGTTGGTTCAGAAACAAGCTAATTAATAACGGAAGTACAAAGTTGTTCTATCAAATTTCAAATTCACAGTTTGCACGGGAGTTTCCTACAAGGGCGTCCAGTTAATCACTCCATTATAAGTATGAACAGACTTTACCTAATCTATTGCAGTTGTGGTTGTTATTAAAATGAATGGAAATATCAAGAGCATAAACTGAAATAAGTAAAAAAGCAACTTCTATTATTTTAAAAGTACTAATAACATTTCATTTATCATATTTACCATACAGTACGGTCCTGGCTTTAATTAACTAAGGAATGAAGCGATAGATGCGGGCTACGGTTCTATTCAAATTCATCGCATAATATACCCTCTGGAAAATTTCTAATAATAATGACGACGAGCGATATATTAATATATCACATCGAAATCAACGCGATAAAAAAGACATTCAATGAATGGACGAAAAAAATGGTGAACTGAAATACCGAAGTAAAACATATTTGTGAAAAAACAATGACCGTTAAATTAAGTAGAAACAACTACTTCTTGGGCTATATGCACCGACAGATATTGAGTTACACTTTTAAGTTAGGAGGTGTCGGTATTATCTATAAGATTCAATCAATCATTTTGGTGCAATTGGAAGTGACATCATTACCGGTTTCGGCCTCATCAGTACAAGGCAGATATTCTCCGTCCGGGAGCTCTGGGAGCGTAATCTTGATCTGAAGATGACACTGAACTTACAATCAATACATATCCCCAAATAAGTTGCAAGGCGTTATAATAGTATTTAATCTATAAATACAACAATTTACAGGAAACTGTATTTAAGCATACTTATAGTAACTTTTTGACTCAAAGAAACCTTAACAGTTCCTAAATCTTTAGAATATCTTCAGAACTTTTTGCTCCCTAAATTAAACCGGCTGTCCCATTATTTATCCCTTTCATTAGTACCATACTGTATGTATTGTTCCCTTTTTTATTTTATTCTATTTTTTGTATGTTATTGATCTTATTTTTTATCTATGGCTATTAAAGTTTCATTTCTCTAGCAAATTTAAATACTCTAAAAAATTATTACTGTAAGAGATGTAAAAGAGAAGATTTACAAAAACTATCTAAAAATTAAACAATAGAGTAGAATATTAATACCATAGACTTATATTATAAGTCTATGGTTTTTAGTGATGGTTAATGGTAAAAATGGCGCAGTCCAAATGGTATTGGGATGGATATGGTGCCGTGGATGGTTCCAAATGTAAGTGTTTTAAATATTTTCTTGTTTCTTAACTGCTCACTGTTTACTGCTACTATTTTATGCATAACTAATAATACAATGACAAAGTTATTCTTTGTCAGCTATGATAAAACTTCAAACATTTAATTTGTTGCTAAATATACAGTATGATACAAATAAAAAGAATACATTTTTTGGTAAACCGGCGAAAGAAGGGCAACCAACTCTTCCAGAGTTATTTTTGCAATTTCAATGCATATTCGATCTTTGAGTTCATTAGTAGTTTGTGATCTTCTAAGTTAGACGGGGGTTGGTATATTTACAAGATATAAGAAAGAAGGGACAATCTCTCTTGTTTCGGCGTATTTGCTCCTCATCAGTTCAAAGTATATATTCTCCACCACCTAAGAGCTCTGAGAGCATACTTATAATATATACATATACACAGTGTCCACTTAAGTTCGCACCATATGGTGCGAACTTAAGTGGACAGTGTATACGGAATCGGATCTGGTGAATTATGATACTACTAGATGAACATTACAGACGTGTGGCTGTAACCAAATTGTGTAGTTTAAAGTTTATGGGGCGTTGAACTCATTACTATTTTCAGGAACAAGTGGTCAGAACTTTTTACACTTCAATACTACAACCGTATATTATTGCAACATAGAGAAGTCAAGCAGAATTCAAATTTGCAGTTAAATACAGGGTATACCGTTTGAGAAAATGTTATTTTGATCTGGCACGGCGTTCTGGAAAACGCTGTATAATTACGTAGATTTGCTTATGACGCCAAATAGTGTGCAATTACGAGATCCATTCCAACTGGCAAGAAAACCATGAAGTACTAATTATGTTTAGTCTATTATCTCTCAAGTTTTTGGTACAAAGTCCTGGGACACCCTATATATAATTGAAAAAACCGAGTTAACAGTATGTGGATTATGCTAAATGTCAAGAAACTGTGCAAAAATACATATATACAATACCTATTGTCAAATTTTTGGCACAATCAATCATCAATACGAATTTTTTTAATTTGGCACAAATACTGCTATAACAAAAAAAAAAGACTTACATTTTCGTGTTTAAAGAAACACAACATTTTCAATTCCCTAAATACTCTCTTCGACGACACCACCGACTGGAACACATTTGGTAATTTCTTTAATGCCACTCTCCTACCGTCCCGGGGGTCTGTCACAGCCCTGAAAAAAGAAAAGAAAAAATTTTTAATCAAATATTTCTGTTTCCTCTCCAAGCAAGGATTAAAAGCGCTCACATATATTCGGCACATTCATCTTTATATTATTAAAAAAGAGTTTAAAAAATTGGTCATCAATTCAATATTTGAACTAGCTTCAAATCTGTAACAAAGATATTTTTTTTAATATCAATATGGTAACATTACAGTTTAATCCGGTTATACGTATCAGCGGTCTAGTAGACACTGCGGCTCGCCTTTCAGAATTGATCATACTAAGAGAAATGAGAAAAGGAATGTAAACATTGTAGTCTTAGGTTATGCGTTCTGTCATGGGAGTGTCGTTAGTCTTTTCAGACTTTGCAATTAGAGAATAATAATAAAATTTTATGAATAATGTGGAAAACGGGTGAAGAAAACTAAATGGATTCTTTTCTGCTATTAATTCTTGAAATCAGCTCAAAATAGCTATTTGTGTCAAGAGCAGAAAGTAGTACTTTCGCAGTCGAGACAGAAAGTTGCGTTAGCGGAGCGCGGCAATCTGTCGAGACTACCAAAGAATTTTCTGCTCGAAATACACACAAGATTTTTTCTACGATCACACCAAAATAAAATTAATTGCCATTGTTTGTACTTAGCAGTTTCCAGATTGCAGTTTCGTTTCGTAGGCAACACTTATTACATTAATGTCAGATATTTTTAAGATTTCCCTATTTCTCATTAA
This sequence comes from Galerucella tenella, assembly GCA_910591685.1. Taxonomy (NCBI): domain Eukaryota; kingdom Metazoa; phylum Arthropoda; class Insecta; order Coleoptera; family Chrysomelidae; genus Galerucella; species Galerucella tenella. The sequence continues at coordinate 5,486 of CAJUYH010009405.1, forward strand.
ATTATTACGGAAAATACTGTTGGATGCTTTAACATATTAGAAAATTAACTAAAATATTTTATTCTACAGTTTATATTAAAATAACTACTAGCTCTCTTTTATCTATAAATAAAATTAGGCGTGCGCCAAAGTAACTTTCTGCTCAAGAGCGCCAATAATGTCATTTTGACTAAAGCATGCCTCTCTTCAATCCCCGCTGCTCCCCACTACTCCTCAGCTTTCCGGCTTTCCATTTTATTTCAAATCGGAAACATAGGTTTTGTAGCTCTACGTACTGCGCACCTTTAATGAAACACAAATGGAAATTCATCAATTTTATTGTTTAGTAAACACATTTAAATTATTTAAATTTATTTTTCGTTTTTGGCAGTAAAAAGAAAAACAGTTATAAGAAGTAAGATTAAAATCTATGTTAGTTGATGTGTATATTATACGAAAAATTTATGGTTGAATATGTACTTCATGGAAAATAAATTCATAATGACTCAAAATAAAGTTATTATAAAAAAGTTCATAAACATTTTGGAAAAATATTAGTGTTAACTCTAACTAACGTTTTTCCCTAAGAAATAGGAAATTTGGAAGAGAACGATTGTTTCAGTTGTGGGATTTTTTCATCGATTTTTTCTTATTGTACGAGCAGCCAAATTTTATTTTCACTGACATCCATTATCCACTATAACTAGTTTTATAACGGTAAATATCAGCTGTTAGCGACCATGCCATAAGATATGTCTGCCATATATAGACTCCGATTCACATAAGAAGAACCCACTAGAGTCTAGAAGTTGCAGTCGTATGCGCGAAGAAGCTGTACATAACAATATCGGACTCTAGTGGGTTCTAATTATGTGAAACGGAGTCTACCACATATTTTCTCGGTTCCTAATTATCCCAAGTTGCTCGACTCCTCAATTTGTTCGTATTTTAATTACCTATATTTTTTCTTTACATACCGTTGAGATTGCTCCAGTACCTTCAACTTTATGAGAAAAACCTAAAAAAAAAAAATATCTATTTTTTTCCTTTTTATAACATTTGAGTGTCCAAAATGTATCAAAATGATATTTTGTATCCTTTTGTGTCAAAAAAAATTAGTTTACTTACATTTTCTAATGTTTGGCCTATTTTAAATTAAGAATGCCAGTGCAAATTTTTTTTTATGAGATAAATCCTGGATATTCGAATTTTATTTTCCTCCTTTTATTACTGTGACTATAATCCTTTTCTAAAATACATAAAACCGATTTCGTACCTTGAAATGCCGTCTATTATGGTCGAAGAATTAAAATCTCGAACCTTGAGTCTTAAATCGAGTATTGACCCTAACAGACGTTCATGCAGCATCGCACCATATATTGGACCATGCCCATCAGCATTACAACAAAACAGCCACCCTCGTGCTTTTCACTACAGTTGGAAATTCTATTCTATGCCATAGAAAGGAGAAATCGAACCTGAAGCAGGGACGTGTTCAAAAGGGATGCGGACAAATTATAAATTATTATTGAAAAAGTAATGAAAAAATACGATTTTTGTTCAATGTTGAGATTACAAACAACTAGTTAGATGACAAATGACACCTATTCGTACAACTATGCTACAAAATGTTATATATTTGTAATCAGGAAATGCAGGGCTACTCAAAACTATAAAAATATAGTGTGTCCCATTTAAAATATTCGAGAAAATCACGTGTCACTAGATGGCGCCGAATTTTTCAATATGGCTGCTATAGCGGTGAACAACAAAACAGTCTGTAAGGGTGTTTGATGCTGTTTAGTTTTTTAATGTGTTTTTCGAGGCGTTTTTAGTGGGTTTGGCAGGCTTTTATTTATTTTTGTAATTTGTAGTGTTTAAGAAAATAGGTCTAAAAATGACGAAAATTGAAGTAACCCCTTTAAACCTCATCGAATATATTGGAGTCAGAAGCAGACCACTAAAAGAAGGTGAAGCGGTTTTTAAAGCGGGACATAATATAATATTATGTGGCCTAGAAGGCGCAAATTCAAAAAACATTAAAAGTTTGTGTCTGCAGACGTCTGGTCTAGCTTCCCAGCCTCATGAGATAACAATTAATCTCTGAATGATGATGTTTAAGATTGGAAATACATTTGTTCATGTAAGGCTGGAATCTCCGACTTCTGCAAACATATTATGAAATCTAAAAAACATCAGCTTCTAGTAAAGAAAAAAATAGCTGAACTAACCTCAACTAGGTATCACCTTTTGTGATTTTTATCGATTTCACGACTTCTTAACGCTGCCTGTGCCAATTCGGGGAGAAATGACTTGAATAGATCTACACGACACTACCAAAAAGGTGCAAAAGAGTTTTACTGTCCACTAGAATAGGATTTTAGCCACCAGTACATTTGTAACACTACAACTTTTACCACGTTTTTATTGTTTTGGAAGTGCTTATGGATGTGTGATTGTTTTTATCTCAGAAAAGCACTTTAAATAGGTATTTTATTTTACTATTTAGACTAAAATATTAAATAACAACAAAATTAATTCCGCTTTCAATAACAATGTTACCATTCTGGCTTTATTGTTCACCTCTATTGAAGTTTTAAAGAAAATTAACAGATGTCGCCCACTTCGTAGTTTTCGGCAATGAAAAGTGCATTTATTGGGCACTTCCTTTATAGAAAATTCAGTCTGTTGAATAATAATACAACTTTTATTTGAATTTTTTTTTGTATTTTCGAAATTAATGAAAATACCTAAGTGGTGGTCAAAATAAAGCTTAGTCCTAAACCAAGTTTGACGTTTGTACATTTACTTTTATTAAATTTATTCTTCTACGCCACTGGAATGAATACCCGATACCCCAAACGGCACTTGGGTAAATTCTGAATAGAATATACTTGGCCTCCTACCGAGAAAAGTTGTACAGGTAGTTTGATTCAATTCTCTGTTGCTCTGAGTATATCTAGGTATAAAAACAGGTAAAATTGAAAAGTTGTTCGTTTGTGTAGGTTTGTCTGTAAGTATATCCTCGACTTTTCTGGTGAATACATTTCTTTCTCTACCTGTCAACCCCTGTTGACGTTTCTTTTGCTCGCCTTGAAGATATTTTCAGATGTAATAACATAAAAATAGTCGTAGTCCAGCCATTTAAGGTTTTATCTGCGGAAAAATTCCTAGTCAGCTGGATTTTTGTATACACCTTTATTACGGTGTTCTAATGGAAATCTAAAAAATCGACATCTATTATACAGAAAAATACGAGAGACATTTTTTGTTATAGATCATTTTACTAGGAACAATTTTTATAATGGCTGCTATTGACCTCCGAGCAATAGGTAGCGAGATATTTGCGAAAAACTGATTTTCGTGACCTTTTGACCTTCATAACTTTTTTAGCCGGCACGATATCCATGTCGATTTTTCACATCTTTATTACAACACTGTAATGAAGGTGTATACAAAAATCCAGCTCACTAGAAATGTTTCCGCAGATTGGGGTTTAAAACGCCTTAAATTACTGGACTATCGGGCCGCTCTTATTTTACCACTTTCGAATTTGAAAGTTATAGCGATAAGGTGCTGTGTTTGTCGGAAAGCTCAGCAGTATTCAAACGATATTTTTACTTGGCTTGTTCCAAAAACACCTAAAATTTCGAGAAAAATAAAATTTTTCTCCTCATTTGCATATTTAAAATGGATTATTTTCGTGTTATACATTTTTAAGATGTAGTAGAAAAATTTGTTTTAGATATATTTCGAAGAAATCAATGTTATAGTTGAAACCGTACTACTTATTTTTTTCTCTAACAATAACAAAAGGAAACAAAAGATAAGAACAAGTAAACTGTCATGACCTTTCAACATAATTCTCTGATATTCAGTCAGCTCACGTGGCCTGCTCGACTTCCGCTGGTGGCACAGTGTAGAGCGTATTTTTAATGTCGAATACTGAAAAGAAAATTTCATCCAATGCGTTTAAATTAGGTACATTTTAAAAATATTTGAAATTGGAATTTTTTCTTTTTTCTCTTATTTTTTTTGGGAATCAAACCACAACAATGTTTTTATATTTTTTATTTCGACGTTTCGGTAGCGTTCCAGCTACCGTTGTCAAGATTAATTAGTAATTAAATAACTTTTGGTCCCTATCTGACACAACGAAAAAAATATGACAACTAGACAATCAATCATATTTTGAAGTTTAAGACTTCAAAACTTTGTTGTCAAATTTTATTAAGGTCCATTCATAGTAGATCACACCTCTGGTAAAATGGGATATAAAATATTTTATTTTATGACATTCTAACGATATGATAGTCTACTAGAAATGGAATCCAGTGAAGTGCACGTTCCAGGAACGGTTTTTATTGTCATAGCGCTTTTTTCCGCTTATTTTTGGAAATGTTGTTGTGAAGTGAAGTGTGTATCGATTAACAACTATTCCAATGATAAATCATAACAAAACCTGGATAAAAGCTTATGCTGCTATCCAAGATGCTATCCTGATAACGCAGTTAATTGATTATTTTAAATTTCTTTTTCTAACATTGGTAACCAAATTTGACTACATTGGGCTGAAATACTAGCATTTAGTTGTATAAAAGTACCTACTTTCTTTGATTTTTCGTCTTTTATTATTGGGCTCTTTCAATATTATTTTTGTCGAATCCCATTGAATTTGATGCCCCTCTTCTCAAGCATGTTTGCAAATACCTGACTTAAAGGAACTCCCTATATTTGATATACTTTTTATCTTCATTTATTTGAACTTTCAATGGTTTAGATTTTAGATGTTTCACCTAAATAAAATTTGTCGCATTCACAGGATATCTGATATAATCGAGGATATAATATGCAGTTTTTTGAAGATTGTTCTTCATTTTTTGGTTTCGTTTTTGTTAGTGTAGATCTCAACGTATTGTTAGATTTAAAGCTAGGTTAGGTTAGGTTAGGTTTGTGGTGAGTGGGTCTATAAGGCCCTCCACTGCGACTCACAAGAGTCCATTGTGGCTCACACCTATTCAGATTTCACCAAACAAATTCAGCTTCTTAACAAAGCCGATTATTTTATTTGGTGAATGATATTTCAGGTCCGAGGGCGAGAGAGAGACCCTGCCAAACATCAGATACCTGATTCGAGCCGCGGCGAGGCAGGCACAAATTATATGCTCTGCTGTTTCATCATCTTCCAAACAAAGACGGCAAGTCGGATCTTCCGACAGTACAAGTTTTAGCATATGATGATTCAGATGACAGTGGCCTGTTAAAAGGCCTGTTAGACAACGTAGGTCATGCCTGCTATAGTCTAACATTTGTTTGGAGACATACTTCGAAGGATGTATAAAAGCCTTTGAATGAACCAATCCTGGTAAATTATGCCAGAAGTCTAAAGCTCTTCTTGCTGTCCAGGTATTTAGTGTTTGTTTGGCAAAACTTATTGCGATGCCAATTGTGGGTTCTGGTCCGATAGAAACACGTGCGGCACCCTCCCTTGCAAGAAAGTCTGCCTTCTCGTTTCCTTCCATGCCAGAATGGCCAGGGATCCAGACCAGCAATACTTTATTGAGTTCTCCTATTGAGGAGAGTCTTTTTTGGCAGTCTAGAACCAATTTCGACGTTACACGGCAAGAGCTAAGTGCTTTTAAAGCCGCTTGGCTGTACGAGAAAATTTTCATTGTTCTATGTATGAGATTGGCTTGCTCCACTCTCTCCACACATGAAACAATGGCGTAAATTTCCGCCTGAAATACGGTTGCATAGGATCCTAGAGAGGTTGAAATTTCTGTCCTAGGTCTGCGCCCGTATACACCTGCACCAGAGCCTGAGGGTGTTTTTGAGCCGTCTGTGTACCAACAGCTGTCTGCTCTTAATAGTTCATCCTTTCGGAGGACCCATTCATCTCTATTTGGAATTAGGACGGTGTAAGGCAGGTCGTAGTTTACTGTTGGAGGCATTATGTCAGAGGTCATTCCCAGAATACTGTGACTTTCACTGTCCGCTAGTATTCTGCTTCGTTCTGCATAAGCCTGATTTGTGCATTTAGAAATATGTACAATTCTGTATGCTGTCCATCTAGCCTCTCTTTCCAAAAATATATGGAGAGGAGGTAGGTCCAGAAGGATTTCCATGGCTGCTGACGGTGTGGAGCTGATAGCACCAGTGATTGCCAGACAAGCCTGTCTCTGTAAACCAGAGAACTTTGCTTGGGCCGTTCGCTGTAAAGCTTTTGGCCACCAGGCAATAGCTCCATATGTGATCATTGGTCTAATAATCATCACATATATCCAATAGATTTGTTTGGGTCCCAAGCCCCAAGATTTTCCACAGATCCTGCGACATGTCCACAAAGATAGTCTGGCCTTATGGATAACTTTTTCCAAGTGAGCGTTCCAAGTAAGTTTCTTATCTAGGATAATCCCCAAATATTTTACTTCCGCTGCAAATGGAATAACCTCACCATTGTAGGAAAGTGGTGGAAGATCCTCCAACTTCCTTTTTCTATTGAAGGGAACTATTACAGTTTTGCCAGGG
>CAJUYH010009405.1:12092-25918 GCA_910591685.1 Galerucella tenella
CTTGTGGGCATCCCCTGGAAACCTTAAAGCTGATGGTCTCGTTCTGAAGGGATGTAGTGGCTGTCCTATTTGTGAGCATGGCATATATCCATATTAAAGCTAGTTCGAATATTGAATTGATTACCAATTTTCTTAATTCTTTCTGAAAGACCCTTAACATACGGTATTGTCAAGTTTTTAAAAATTATGTTAGATGAATTATTTTGTTTAATATTTGTTTGAAACATTTTGTATTACTTCAGATAAAGAGTAGATTAAATAATGTTTTTCTTTTATAAAATTGGTAACGATAAGGGCGAGTTGTACCAAACACCTAAACTCGGTTTAATCATGACCGATGTTTAGACTGTGGCTGATAAACCGAGTTTAGGTGTTTGGTACAACTCGCCCTGAGTGTATATTGATCTTTGACGAATACTCTGTTAACATTTTACCTCAATATTAACAGTTTTATATTCTACATAACATTTAAATAATTTGCCAACATTTACTCATTTTAAAAATCGGTCACAACCAAATATCCCTTATTAAATCATTTAAAAGAACTAGAAATATTTTTATAATAAGAATTAACATGTTAATAAATTATTACAAACAAGGGCCATTGTGTGAGAAACATAATGAAGACCCAACTCGAGATAGGATTAAGCTATACATCTTTCAATTTGGTAACATTGTTAATGCGGTTCAGCCTTCATGTAAATATCAATAGATTACGTTATTATTGGTAGAATTAGGAGGTTGAAATTATATATTGATAGAGATAGGAAATTAATGTTTGATCTTGTAATAAAAAATATGTTCCTTGAAGATTTATTTATACATTTTGTTATTTATAAGATACGACATGGAGATTCCTGTGGAAAACTGTCAAACGCGAGCTAACTTTTTTACCAAATGGTGTTCATAAAAAATAATAACATATTTGGAAAGGTCGTTAATAAATAAGCTCAGGTGCACTCTTAATTCTCTTAAATTCGCACTGGTTTAATAAAAAAATGTTTAAAAAAATCGAACGCCACTTTCATACCACTTTCGAATATTCAACTTCAACCGCTTAGGAGATTGCCAGCAGGGTAAGAGCACGGGAAATTTAAAAGTTAATGCTGAAGTATGGTGGTTCGATTCGCAGCCGTGGTGAAATTTCTTTTCTTTTTGTTTTCAGTTCTTTTGCACAGTTTTTGTGTGAAAAACATTATATTTAAAATAAAGCAAAGTCATTTGTTTCAAAAAGTTATTTATTCATTTATTAATAATGTACGGCGGAACTTTTATGATCTTTTGGGATACTGTTTAGGAGCAAACGAAGAACAATTTGAGCATTTAATTGAATAAATAAATTTTTGAAACAAATAACTTAACTTTATTTTAAATTTAATGTTTTTTAAACAAAAATTGTGAAGGAAGAACTGAAAAAACAAAAAGGTAGAACGTGTCGCGGGACACACGGTAGGAACTTTAGTTCCTTTTAAGCAAAAATTATGTAATACATTTGACGTTATAGATAAACGATTTGCATATTCTTTGGTGGTAGAGTAGTAAGCATACCAGACTCTCACGCGGTAGACCCGGGTTCGATTCCCCGTGAGGAAGTTTTTTTTATTGTTAATTTTATTTTTAAATAATTATTTTCTTGATATTAATAACGACAACAGGTAGACGTTTGAAATATTTAGCAGAATATTCATTATTATAGATAATGGTACGGTACCCTTCATGAGGGAGTCCGACTGGCAAAATCTACTTATAACAGCATCGTATATTTAAAAAGGGAAACCGTAGCATTATACAAATTGGACATTCAAGAACTGTACGTTTACCACAAAAAAATTAGTGGAAACAAAATTGAATTGTTAAATTTTCAATTTGAAGTTATATTACAGTTTATAGAAATTTTTATTTTCTAGATTTTTTCTTAAGTGGGTAGTTCGACTCGTGTGGATTGTCCATTTCGCACTTGAACTTTATCCTCGTGCGATTTGGCCATCATATCCACACTAGTTGCACAAACTACTATTTCTATCAAAATAAGCCCTTTTACATTTATAAACAACCTGCCAAATGTCAAATCAATTTATCCATCCATTTTAAAGTTATCGAATTAAAACATTCAAGTTTTCAAAATTTCAACACCCTGTATTTCGAAAAGTAAATGTGCTAGACCCCTTAATCCTCATGTCATTTTGACAACCGATGCTGTAAATAAACAAAAAAGATCAATCGCGCAAAAAAATTATGGAAATAATAGTAAAAATTTATCCGAACAAATTCAAGTAGATCACCAGCACTGCGAATACCAGCTTTACATAGAATTTTAATATAGCGTCGGTGGTTCAGTGGTAGAATGCTCGCCTTCCACGCGGGCGGCCCGGGTTCGAATCCCGGCCGGAGCATATGAATCGCTGCTTCGTAAACGAGAGAGAGACTAAGGAGAGAGCACAAGCACGCAAGCAAGGCACATAACGAAGCAACGTAACATAACGTAGCGTAACGCGTAACGGTCAGACCTTTTGCGTCGCGACCCCCGGTCGCTCAAACATAACCTGACGTAAAGAACTTAAGTTCGAAAAAGAAAAAAAATTCGCTACAGCGGCGAATCGAACTGCTGTACTTCAGCTGTAACTTTAACCAACCCCCCTCCAGCTGGTTATCTCCTAAGCGGTTGAAAGTATTCGAAAGTGGTATGAAAATGGAGTTCAACTTTTTCGAACATAAACAGCCATTTTTTTATTAAACCAGAACGAATTTAAGAAAGTTGAAAAATTCCAAATCTGTTATCATTTTTTATGAACGCTGTTTGGTAAAAAAGGTAGCTCGCGTTTCACAGTTTTGTACAGGAGTCCCTATGTCGCATCGCAATAACACTATGTAGATAATGTAAAGAATATTTCACAATATTTCGTTGACTCGGCATTTGACGATAAATGCACTTTTTTGCATGCAATCATACTATTAGGCAATATGTTTTCGTTATTCGAAAAAACAAGTACGATCGTGTTATATTGTTATCGGATTAACGACTACCTACTGTATGTTTATGACTTGAAGTCGAAACGAAATAACTTGGAATAGAGTATACCTATACATAATAGTCTAAATTTTCAGCGAATGATTGTGAAGCTTGGAAATTTGGAGAATGACATGCTCTGGTTCAATTCCAAGCACTAAACAAATTGCCAGACAGTCGGTAGCTGTAATATTTTATTCATTGTCGAAATTACCTCCAACCAAACTTGTTTGACTCACTAGACAATACAATGTAGAATGTAACATGCACTTGAGAGTAGGCAGGACAGAAAAGGAATATTAAAACTATTCCTGACGAAAAATTGATTTACTTTTCACAGTAAACAACTCGGGTAGGTATAAATACAATTTTTTTAATTCACCCAAATTTAATAATGAATAGAAACAAAGGAAACTCCGTCCGCTCGCAATGACCTTGAACCTGTTCTAGACCGTCGATGGCGGAGGTAGACGGCGGCAGCAGAATACAAGGAGTATGTCCAACGTCGTCATCATAGCCACACGACCGAAAAGTTCAACATCCTTATGTGCAACAATCATCAAAACTCTCCGCTGAAAATAAACTTGAAATCCTGCTGCTGCTGCACTGGCCGTTGTAGGTATATCATCGGTGGTGACACGGTGGAACCGTGTACGCTGTGGAGACGATGTTCGTAACAAATTTTGTTGAATCATATAAGTATAAATATTATGTCTGTTAAAAAAATAGTTTTCCATCCCCGTAATGACCGTTATTTCAAAGGATTTTTAGCTTTCAGGATTATTTTTTCACAAAAAGGTAGTTTTATATTTAAAAAAAATCGTACATTGAAGGAATGTTCTTTAATAAGATCGTCTAAACTAAAATCCTCTTTAAATATTAATAGTTTTAAAGTTTGCTTTTCCATTCGAACATCCCTTATTAGACATGCATATCCATCATCTGCTGTTTTATATGATGAGAAAAGTGTGAAAATTGTGATGAAGGAGAAAGATATAGGTACAGATAAATAGAAATAAAAAAACAGGTCATAATTGAAAAAGCTGGACAAAAGTAGTAGGAAAAACAGGGGAGTGATGAGAAACATAGACCGGAAGTGAAGGAGCAAGTAGATGACATGGAAAAGGTGAAAAATATCAAGACTAAAAGGGATGAAACTAGTAAAAGGGGACATGGACAATCTGAGAATATAAGTAAGAAGCGAAAAACTATTAGGAAAACTAGACTACAAGAGAGGAGCGAGTAACATTTTACGAAAAAATAGTAAACGAGGCAGAAAATAGGAATTGGTGCAAAAAAAGTGAGAATGAATGAAAATAACCTGGATTAAGGGCGAGTTGTACAAAACGAAGTTTAATTAACAACCGTTCAAGTTTTAACTAGACTCGTTTTTATCTTTTTTTTGTACAATGTCATAAATGCAGGCCGTTAACTAATCGACTTCTGGCGTTCATTTTTAAGAGGTTGGTAGCAGAGTAGGTCAAATGATTGACATTCTAGACGAGCATAGATGGGAAAAGAAGGACAAAGTTGATAGAATATTTTTGTTTGTGGTGGATTGTTGCTTAACGCTGAAATATTAATTATATCTTTGGGTGAGTCAGATATCAATAAATAAATAGTGCTATCGTTTTATTTATTACATTGAATGGCTTGTAACTGCAGGGAATAACTAAATCTGCATTTTTTATTTAAAAAAATGGTTCATTTACAACCAATGCTGAAAATATTCATGTATTAAAAGTTGTCGAGTTATTCCATGGTCATTAATTTTGTGGCCTCTATGTTCATCATTATTGATGTTTTCTAAAAGGTTTATGGCAGCTTCGACTTCAGGATTGACAGGGGGCATGTGGTCTTCACAATTCTATGTTGTGTAAAATTGCAGTTGTTACAATATTTTCAACTGTAGGTAAGTTCAATCTTATGCCTACTACCAAAACAGGAAACTTCTTTTTAAAACGCCAAAGCATCTTTCTATGGGGTTTCAGATTCTGATTTGAGATTCATTGTATAAATTTTGTGCAGGAGTATTAGGGTTCCATAGAGGAGTTAAAAGATAACGGCTCACACCATATTCACTATTTCTCATCATTATGTTATCCTCTCCGAAGGCATTCAATTCCATTACATGGTCGGTAGGTACTGTCGGTTGACAATGTCAAAAAAATAGAAAATAACAATTTTGTGAGGTTACATTTACCGGATTAAGTTTTACGGGTGAAATTCATAGTCGACACTTGAGGGACACTCATACTTCACTCATCCTTATTGTATGCAGAGACATTTGACAGGCGAAAAGTGAGATTGAGTTTGAGTGTAACTTGAATGAAATATGAGTACAGATTCCAGCTCCCTTGAGTGAAGATTTCTAACCTATAAACCACGTTTGTACCTTACATTGTCATTTTACGAAATAAATTTTTTGAGGAGATTAGTATGATGGATGATTTTATTGATTTTGTAAAACATATAGATAATGATAATGCTCACCTTAATCGTCTACCTAGGTTAGTGATAACATTGGTGTAGTAAAAAGCAAAATTCTTAAATTAATTCATTTTTTAGACGAAACAATGCTCTCCACTTGAATTAAACTCATGTGCCAGTGACACCCTGGATTAGACAGAAAATGAAAAAGTGAAATACAGAAAAAAAAATTTAGAAAATTATCAGAAAAATAAAAATTGTGAATCAAATAGGTATGAAAATAAACTATTATTACAGTTTACTGTAATATTGTCGTATTTAATAAAGCGCGTTACCAATAGATATGAGAATTTTAAATATTTGTTAGCCCACCAAGATTCCAAAGAATATTTGTGTGGTTTGGTCTGATTGTGGTTTGATTTCTTAGAATTTGTTTTGTTGATTATATATCGACAGGATAAAGTCTCAGCGAAAGTCGACGATCGGTTTGCTATTTCCGGACCAACATAAAACGATAATGTATTATTTAGTCATCAATTTTAAGAACGATGAGTATCTGTTGATACGATCGAGACCTGTTTTAATGTGTATATTTTATAACCTCCAGAGAATACATTATGCTTTATTAGTATTAGTAAGTATAGGAGAAATGCGGTCGAAGTGACTTAAGGTTATCAAACCCCAAATTATAATAAGTCTCCGTTCTATAGACGTTGTTGCGTATATTTTTCATCATACAGCCAGCTACAGGTTTCACTATAAGCAATGACGAAGAGGTATGAAGTTGGATATGCCTAATTTTGTACAACCCTTTATTTTGGCACAACAAATGCTGTTTCAAACGTCACAGATGCCAACGTGTAAGCGTGTTTAAATCTATATCTGAAGAGTAGCACTTAGGTCACATGTGACCCATTTTACAACCTCCCGAGGAGTTGTCCTTCTAGGTCATCGTCCATCCTGTCTTTCCCAGCAAGGTGGACAGGTCACTAGAAGATATCTCCTTTATATCGGCAGGTGTAGGTCAAGACTCACCGACACACTCTCTTATTGATGATAACTCCGGACACTCGCATAAGCCATGCCTGACAGTTTCATCTTCCTGTTCACACATCCTGCATAGAGGTGTGTCCACTAGCCCCATAGTATGGAGGTGTTTCCTTAGTTGACAGTGGCCAGAAATCCTACTGTTGAACAAAGTTTTTTCCTGGTCATCGCCAAATATTTCTTCGGCGCCAGCTTCCCAGGGTCGCCCAGGGTGATCCTGGCAAGACTGCATCCTTTGGTTCATTCCATCTCTTAAGGGATTGAGCATGGGTGTAACGTTTGGCTAGTTCCGCAATTGTCGAAGTCGTTAGACCGTAGATGTCACTGGGTCTTGAAATTTTTAGTCCAGCCGCTTCCCTGGCTTTTCGGCCTGAAGGAGTTTTAGGGGGTTGAAGAGTTCCATTCTTGCTTTCTTTTAGTAATCTATAAATTGTTGATTTAGCAACACACAACATAGCAGCCGTTAATTCCACAATATCATCAACACTTGCACTTGGATCCTTGTTTTTCAATGATATATAACAATTCAATATCAGAGTTTTTTCATTTAAAGATAATGGACCTGTTTTTGGTCGTTTAGATGGTCCTTGGCTTATCGACATTGTTTGGTACTTGCACAATTAACATTCAACAAATGTTTTAAATATATTCCAACTGTTTACAATATTATGAAAACCATACAACTTCATACAACTTTATTCAAAGAACTAATACTAAGTACTGATTTAATGTACCTACTTTCTTTTAAAATAATATTCCCGATAATGTTTTTAAGAAAACTGGGTTGTTCAATACAAAATGTACCTTACGGTATACCCTCTTAAAATATATTTTGGTACGTCTATGAAATCTACTTAAATGAATGATTTATTACTCCTTGTCCTTTCTATATAGACTATAAAGAATCGGCAATTCGATTTCTTTTACTCCTATCGTGCCCTGTAATATGGTTATCTGCGAAGGCATTAGCTAAATCTTGGTGGCACTCTATTACTAGCCACGATATAACACGTCTATGGCTAATAGGGCTTGTCTACTATCAGTGCAGATTGTTATGTTTTTGCCAGAAATTCTTTTTCTGGTTAGTTCTTTTGTGGCAATTGAGATACCAGCCAGTTTTGTTTGAACCACGCTGGTATTTTCTCCCATACCCCACTTAATCCTTAGGCTTAGTGCTCTGGAGTAAACTCCACATCCTGAGCCTTTTTTCATTTTTGAGCCACCTGTATATATATGCGTGTTTAAATATTCAAGGTCAAGGGTCGACAAAGTCAGTTTTTTCATAAAATCTCGTGTTCTATGCCTCCAATCATATTTGCATGTGTTATGAAAATTTTAGAAGAAGAAATCCTCTACAAATTTTGTTTGAAACCTTTTTTATACGTCGAGCAGTTTTTTAAAAAGAAGACGCAGAGTGTGGAGCACTCAACCATTCTTGTCAAGCTTGCAACTATAGTAAGTCTGTAGCCACTTCAAGACAAAAATTTCTAGTATTCCAGGCTTAAATTACACAACAAAATCAGCAAAACTATCTGGAATTGTTTATTATTACAATGAAAACCTCCTTATAACTCATTTTAAAAATTATTTCAAAAAGAAATCGTTTAAAAACATTTTGACATTCAAAATTACCAAACAACTAATTCACTAAAATTTTGTTCAATGTAAATAGTAATAGAATGTATATGTGGTTCCCACGCTTTTCAAGGTCACATCGGTTCTCCCTCGAAATATCCGAGACCGACTTTCAAAAAGTTGAAAGGAAACGTCTGCCACTGAAAACTATTTTTACCTGCTAGAAACGTTTCGTTACCTACGCGGCCGGATGACGACTGGTTGGCAAAAATTTTAGAGGATTTAGGATCTTCACAAGAGATTTATTTGTCTTCAATATATTTTATTAAATACACTGTGTGTGTCTAGATGCGACATAGGGATTCCTGTAGAAAACTGTCTAACGCGAGCTAACTTTTTTTCCAATTCTTAAATTTGGTCTGGTTTAATAAAAAATGGATCTATGTTTAAAAAAGTCGAACTCCATATTCATACCACTTTCGAATACTTTCAACCGCGTAGGAGATAGCCAGACGGGTAGAACACGGGAAATTTGAAAGTTGAACGTGAAGTATGGCGGTTCGATTCCCCGCTGTGGTGTTTTCAGTATTCAGTATATAAAGTGGTGTACTACTTTTTTAAACATGATTATACATTTTTTTTATTAAACCAGAGCGAATTTAAGAAAATTAAAAGTGCATTTGAACTTATTTTTCAACGACCTTTCCAAATCTGTTATCAATTTTCATGAACGCTATTTGGTAAAAAAGTTAGCTCGCGTTTGACAGTTTTGTACAGGAATCCCTATGTCGCATATCATAAATAATACTGTCTAAAGTGTTATATACAAGAAATATTGATAATTGAATAATTGAGATCGTAGAAAAACGCTACAAGCGTAATTATGAAACAATATAGGAAATTGCTTAGAATCAAATCTGAGCTGTATGACAGATGACAGAGGACTTTTGAGCAGAATGTAGTGGGTATCTCAAATTGAGATAAAATATTCAATTTGTTGAAATATTTTGAGCGTTGATGCCACAACGTCGTTCCGGAAACTTGAAATGGCCTTGGAAATATTTTGAGAGTCTTCTTTTCCGGGAAAATCAATCTACAGTTTGATTAACTGGATGGGAAGTTTAGCAGGACTGACTATTGATCCATATCATAAAGAAAATGTTGAAAATATTTTACGCAATTTGACCAACAGATATTTCTTGTTACTTTGTAATCTACGAATCTCAAGGGGGATGTACACAGCCCTAGTGAAGTAACGGGGGGTTTTGGAGTGGTTCTAAAACTACATAAACTAAATACAGGGTGGTTTATATTAATATTAAAATTAAAATTGCATGTTTAACTTAATATCAACATTTTATTAAAGTAAAGATTAGGTTTGTTTCCGTAGCAAGTTCCTAACTATGGTTTTAAATGAAACTAACTGTTTTTAAACGACTCCACAATATATTTGTAAAAATTTGTAAATTGCAAGTAAATTGACAATTGTTTCGATATAAATATCATCATCAGAATGACAGAAGTTACTTTTGACATGATGTATACTTGATATATATTTGGCTAGTTAACTCAAGTTCCTAACTGTTATGGACATACATATTAAGTCTGCGCAGTATTAAAAAAGCGTTCCAGCAGAGCCTGTAGGTTCTTCTATGTACAATTACTTATTTACCACCCTGTGTATAAAAATATATTCAATCCTCTATGTATATAAAGTATTATATTTAGGTAAACGGCCTCGAAAAGTTCGAAGATCTCCATGAGTTGAGTGTTTGTGTGTGAAATTTCGCAGTCCGATCTATTTTCATGGTGTGTAGATAAATTTAGAAACATTTATCATTGCAGATAATTAGATGTAGTTCGTACCCGAGTTTATTGTAAATAACTTGCAAGTACAATTTCCTTTGTACATCTAACCTGAAACATATTGTTTTGTTCACGCCTTATAATCTTCGAATAGAGACAACATTGAAGGGGAGCGGTTATTTTAAGTTCAACTTCTTGGAACACAAGAAGTTAGTTTCAGTAACACGTGAGAAGGAGCTTTTCGATTTTTTGTTTAAAAAGAAAATAGAGAATAGGTAGCATGTTTTTAAAAAGATATTTTAGCGATGTCTACGTTCTGAAAGTGGACAAATTTATCTTGTCCCTTGAAAAAATGAAGCGCAAAGACACTACCCGTAGCTAAGCGTAGAAAAGCGAGAAGCGTCTCAGTCTGTGTTAAAGCAGTATTCGTGACTTTTTCGTTAGTGCAAATTTCACAATAAATATGTCTACCTATGTAAAGATTCTTTCTAGTTTGGTAATTCCACCGTACACTAACTACCGACAAGTAAATTCACTTGCGTCGGAACGTTTGAAAATTTTGTTACCTACATCTTATTTTTTATATTTCATTTTATATTTTTATGTTCTACTGTTTGTTTTGAGTTCAACAAAGTCCTTTTCCCATATTATTTTAATAAATAAAGACCTTTGGATTTTTTGTTTTTATTTAAAAAAAAAAATTCTTTTTAACATACACCATGAGTGCATCCTGAATGTCGACAATCACCGGTGTAAGTTAGAAATAATGAAATTTCAACAATATTTCGGACATACGTCAAGCAACGCTGAGAATGTTGACATTAACCGGTGTATCTCGACATTCACCAGTTAATAACACATAAATGAAAACATTGTGGTCAAACCCATGATAGTAACAACCTTCAACCGCGTGTTAAAATTTCATCTGAAAGACTTTACCTAGAAGTCAGATTTCTTGGGCAGTATTTTTGCCGCTACTAGCACTAGCGTTATTTTGTAAGCAACATTTGCTAGTCGCGAACGATTTTGTGCCCGACCGATAGTGAGGGTTGAGGGCTGGCAATAATGTTCTAGATTCCAAAAATGGAATGACACGTACATTTACAGTGACATTTGTTACTTCAAAATAGTTCAAAATAACATTTGTTGCTTTCGTTTATTTGGGCTTCAAGCACTTGTGCGTGACGTCACGACTTTTGAGCAAATCGAACACGATTTTTTAGGATGCTCAAAACCACCTGACATGTGCCAATGCCAATGAATTTCCTGTGTTGTTAGAAGAACAGCTTTCGATTATAATGTTTTTGATAAGAAACTTTTGCATATTTAGATATTTTTAGTGAGTTTTAAATCGTATTAAATCGTAATCGGCACAATCTTAACCTTTAAATAAACGTCAAACCGGACAAACGTCAAATTTAATGTCTGTGGCTTGAAGCTCATACTTTTCGGTATGTGCTTGAGGGACAAGGGGAAGGT
Organism: Galerucella tenella; assembly: GCA_910591685.1. Lineage (NCBI taxonomy): Eukaryota > Metazoa > Arthropoda > Insecta > Coleoptera > Chrysomelidae > Galerucella > Galerucella tenella. The sequence continues at coordinate 23,437 of CAJUYH010009405.1, forward strand.
AAGACTAGGCGTCACGCCCGGTAATAAACGAACGGAATTCAGTCACTACGAGCTGCTACTAGCAGCCAAAAGTAAATAATCGAAAACGCTTATTGTTATAAGATCCCACATGACGAATTTTAATCCTCGCTTCTTCACGCGATATCAAAATGGAAAGTGCTTAAATCAGTCGGTCGGAAAAAACTCGATATCTTCGATTCCAAGTGAAATCGCTAAATTTCCAAACTCCAAAATATACTGGACACTTCCTTAGAAGAACGTAAGCCACTGTTGCGGAAAGTTATGTAGCGGTGAGCGTCAACAATAAAAAAGAAGTTTTATACATCATAACGAAGCCAGAAGTCTTCTGTAGTTAGAGATGGAGACATTATGGAGTCAGAACATTTCATACAAATTGAGAAAAAAAATTAGAAACATTTTGTAAATAATGTATCAACGTACTATTAATATTTATAAATAAATAAATTTTGACTTACAGCCCGTCGTCAATGCCAATTGATAACTTTTGGTAATTATATCCTTAAAATGAGTGCCAATATAGGGGGGAGAAAAAGGTGATTTTCGAATCTCTAAATAGGAATCGACCCCATGCCCCATTGAAATTGTTACTAGTTGAGAAATCAAGTGTTATATACAGGGTGGTCCGTAAGGAATGGTCCAAAGTGAAATGGAAGATTCTTCGCCTCAAAATATTACAATGACGCAACTTCTTTTAATAAAATATCGATGATAAGAAAGATACAGAAAGTTGAAATCTCAAAAATGTTTTTACTTAGTAAATTAGAAGATTTTGGATATACAAACGTAAAAAATTTTGAAGAAAGGGGTTTTAGGGTCTTGTTAATCATAAAATGTTATCCATTTTGATGTATTTTCTAGAGGGCGCCGCAAAAGCTATGTAATTGGTATAACTGTGCGATTAACTTCATAATTTTAATTCCATTTATTAGCACAAAAATAATAGTTAGTAGGCGCTGATATCAGTAAATTTATTATCAGCTATAATATAGCAAGAACATTAATAATTTGCAATAATTTTGCCATAACTTTCCTCAAGGATGTTGCTTTGAGGTAACAGCCCTCCGCCTTCGGAGTAGGGTTGTTACTAAGCAATACGCTTTCGAAATCTATGACAATATTAATGCAAATTATCAATGTTCTTGCTAAATTATAGCTGATAATAAATCTGCTGACATCAGCGCCTACTAACTATTATTTTTGTGCTGATAAATGGAATTAAAATTATGAAGGTGAGTTTGAAAATGCGAATATCTCGAAAACCAGTAACTTTTGAGACCGATGATAGGTATAACTTTTTGTCGCAAAAATGATGCAGTTTTAATATTTTCCAATAAATAGAGGAGTGCCGTGAACGATAAATAAGTTGATCACACAATTACACCAATAACATAGCTTTTGTGGTAACCTCTAGAAAATACATCGAAATGGATAACATATTATGATTTTCCAGGCACTAAACCCCTGTCTTCAAATTTTTACGTTTGTTTATCAAAAATCTGTTAATTTACTGAGAAAAACATTTTCCACATTTAAACTTTGCCACCCTGTATCTTTTTTATTATCAATATCTTATTAAAGCAAGTTGAATCAGATCGTAATATTTTTAGGCCAAGAATCTTCCATTTCACTTTGACCATTACTTACGTACCACCCTGTATATATATGTTTATAAATAAACATTTCTACATTTAAATAGAAAATAAAGTTTTCGCAGAAAAAAAGAGAAATCTTCGAATACGCTTTTTAAAGCGGCTGTTACAAAATTGCACAGTTGTGAATTTTACGGTGTGAGATAACAGTAATTATTTTGCTCTAATTAAAAGAGGACGTTGTATCGATCTTGACGGTGTAACTTTTAACTTTCTTCACGTGCTATTTTGATGTTCATCAATTTCTTTTCACCTCTCGTTTTTAAATGCCGTTCGATTCCTAACTGTGCCTGTTTCTACATACATTATAATTGTAATTGAATTTTATAATTAATTTAATTATTAATATTCGTTTTTCGTGAAGCACTGATTAGACACACCAAGTGGTATATGGATCGTTACTTTTACATTTACAGAGAAAACAACTTCGATTAGGAAGTCTATACATTCGTTTCCGCAATTTATACACGACATATTTAAGACAAAACTTGATACCCGACCTACTTAGGACCAAAAATGTCCTTGTGGCCCCACGTTGGGCGCCAATTAATTTAAATCAATATTTATATATTCAATTACTTTCTTTTCTTTAATTGTTTGATCTTACATATTATATAAAATCAATGTAACATATTGTATGTATTGTACCTAGTACTAATGGCCAGAGCTGTCACAAAGCATGTTAAGCTAAATAAAAAAAAATTAAAAATATTTCAATATTTTATTATTTAAATGCCCCAGACAAAATTATTCGCAGGTAGTGATTCACTATAGTCTATATAGAAAGGACAAGGAGTAATAAATCATTCATT
>CAJUYH010009406.1:8445-22268 GCA_910591685.1 Galerucella tenella
GAAAAGGAAGAAAGAAAAATAGCGTAAACAGTACTTACCACACCCAGAACCAGATGAAGGTGGCTCCATCTAGGGAATGGTCAGTAGTACATGTGGGCATAGAATGTATTGTAACACAAGACGCAGAACAACAAAGTGGAAATGGGTAAACAAAGAGATCTGGATTCCCACACTTGGTCATGCCGATTTGAACAACAAGGGCTTACCAGTAAGTACGTAACGTATTTTCCCAGAGACCACTTAAAAAAATCCTGGTAAATTATGCCAGAAGTCTAAAGCTCGTCTTGCTGTCCAGGTATTTAGATGTTTGTTTGGCAAAGCATATTGCGATGCCAATTGTAGGTCCTGGTCCGTAGAAACGCGTGCGGCACCCTCCCTTGCAAGAATGTCTGCCTTCTCGTTTCCTTCCATGCCAGAGTGGCCAGGAATCCAGACCAGCAATACTTTATTGAGATCTCCTATTGAGGAGAGTCTTTTTTGGTAGTCTAAAACCAATTCGATAGTGAATAACTAAAATGTTGGTTTGACTCCTCCTTTCAATGAAGGCAGCGACTGTTGAAAGTTGTTATCTATGAGAAAAAAAACATACCATTTTGGAAGTGATTACACCAGGAACTCAAAAAAGAATACTGTGTATGTAATAGAATATTAAGCTTGAAACACAGGGTGTTGGTATACAGAGTATGGTTTGATAAAATTTCAGAACCCATGGTATTTCAAATTTTATTGACGATCTACTATTTCTCTGAGTTACAGTACTTATTTTATTTACGGTATATCAAACAATGTTTGATGTTCAGCTTTCATATTTCATGTTTAAAACCCTGTATCTCTCTTAATATCAACATTTTCTTAAGGCTAGTTGATTTAAATCGCAATATTTTGGAGTGAATATTCTCTGTACATTTACTTAAGGACCACCCTGTATAATTGCGCTACCTTTAAAATTTGATGACCCCGATTACGGAACCAAAAAAAACAACGTGGTGTATTAATGTCCCTAGTAGTGAGAAAAAGAAAGCTATGGTCGGATCAAAAGAAGGAAAACGTAATAATTCTGTTACTTTATTATGAACTGTGTAGAGGTGATCCATTATAAACGCGTTCGTGTCTGTCATTTCGGGGCACACCGGTTGACAGTGACTGATGCTTCGATCTTGGACAACGGCCACCTCGAAATCAACGAATTTGTTCATATTTCACGTAATTCATAACGTGGGTGTTTTTTAAATGCTCACTGCTATGATGTTGGATTTTTTTGTACCGAAACGTCGGTCATTATGAATGAAATCACAAGAGTGCCTCAAATAACATCGTAACTCTAGTCTATTTTTTGGGAAGTTTATAAAACTGTTTTTTTTTGGTAATTTCAGTTTCAATATCAACTTAAAAAGCTTCATCTCTCGGATATTTGTATTGAAAATTGCTGGAAGAAGTTCCCGTTTTATTTTTATTCTAAAAACGTCAATATTCCAAGGAGTAGGTAGCTGACTCACTTTCAGAATCCCGGATTTTCGCCTCGGACAAGTCCGGGTAGTCAAGTGATTCTCTTCATTCTAACTTAATTTACCGGAAGTCCTCAATTCGCTTCTCTCTTCCCTTTTACGAACAGCAGAGGTGGAGAAAAACGTTATTTCGACAAATAAATCTTGTTGTTATGGAGTAGTAGTTCTAACGCTTTAGATGTTTTGAAAAATACTTTCCAAAAACAGTGACCGTTCAACTAAGAAACAACAACTACTTCCCGGGCTATAGGCCCCGACGGCTATTGAATTACACTTCAAACTCAAACGGGGTTAGCATCTGTATCTCTATCTGTAGAGTAGGGAGGGTGAGTGTAGGCTCACAGTACTTAGGCCACATGTGACCCATTGTACATCCTCCCGAGGAGTTGTCCTCATAGGTCATCGTCCATCCTGTCCTTCCCAGGAAGGTGGACAGGTCACAAGGAGACATCTCCTTTATATCGGCAGTTATAGGCCAAGACTCACTGAACACACACTCTCTTATTGACGATAACTCCTGACACTCGCATAGGACATGCCTGTCAGTGCCATTTTCCTGTTCCCACATTCTGCATAGAGGTGTGTCCACTAGCCACATAGAATGGATGTGTCTTCAAAAGAATACTCTTCTTCTTCTTCTAGTACATTAAAATGACTTCCTATCCTATAGGGCATTAAGTAAGTTGTTGGTTTGTTGTATTTCTGTTATTTTTGAGGAGTACTCTTCGCACTGCGTTTGGGCCAGCCCATTCTCTTCAAATTATTGGAAAGGATTTGGGTTAAACAGAGGACTCTTCTCGTTCAGTGGCGTATCCAGATTATTTCACATGTGTTTACGCCAGGCTTAATGTATTCTGATGGATATATTCAGGTTTTATAAGCCAGGGTTTCGTGCACCAGCTGGACTAAGGTCACTTGCCATTAAATGATTGACTACTTGTGATGTTGTTTGTTGGTGTACATATTATGTATATTGAAAAATTCTTAGCCTACTATAGAACCAAACAAAATTTCAATGTCAAAATATTTTATTACTCAACATATTCTCCTCTTAATTGGATACATTTATTACAGAGAACCTGCAACGTCTCTAGTCCTTTCAAAAAAATGTTTCTTCTTGCTCTGCAAACCAGACCTCCACAGCCCTTATTACCTCGTCGTTGGAAGAATATTTATGATCCTTTAAACTTTTTTTCAGTTGAGGAGAGAGATGATAGTCGGACGGAGCCAAATCTGGTGAATAAGGGGGGTGTTCTAGTAATTCAAACCTTAAATCACGAATTTTTTGCATGGCAACATGAAATTTGTGTGCAGGGGCGTTGTCCTGCAAAAACAAAACAGTCAGTAATTTCGAATAGTAATCTCCGGTTATTATTCTACCCTTATCCAAAAAATCAATCATGATTACTCCTTGGCAATCCCAAAAAACTGAAGCAAGAACTTTTCCAGCAGATTTTTGGACACGAAACTTCTTAGGTCTTGGAGAGGACGAAGGACGTTGATCACCAAGGATATTAAGCATATCTTCGTAAATCTGCTTATCTCTTAATCCTTTTAAATACAGGTACTTGATGATGGCTGGATACTCCAATTTTTCGATTTTCACAATTTCGGTGGATATTTTTTTCTTTCAATTTATTGCGTAACTCTTGTTCACCTTTTTGTCGTCCAGCTTCACACTGACACTTCTAATGGGTTATTGTTCGTTACTCTGGTAACGCAATATTTTGTTTATGCATGGAACTGGTCTAGGCTAATTAGATATCAATACATCCTCGTATGTTATTTTGGTATTGTGATCAATCACGAACCATAATATTTAATTTTCAATATAGCGCCATCTGTATACCATTTAAAACATTCCCAACTACTGTCATCGATGAAAACTTTTGCATACATTTTTACCGAGTTTAACCGACAAAGTATTTTTGCTTTTGAGTTTGTTCCCATCTCTAGCCGATATTTTGATAGATTCGCCCTGGAGTGGACCTGTCGAGCCAGACACAGACAGACGGACGTATCTGTCCGTTTTATTAAAGACGACACCTCCAACCTTCAATCAACAGATTTTCGAGGGATCATACAAGTGGAGAAATCAATTTGGGATAAGTACAAATATACTTACAGCGAAAAGGAGAGATGTTGACCCAATGTTATTTCATTTTTTCGACGTTTTCGATTATTAAAAAGAGAACAAATTAAGATTTTGTCAAATGTCAATTTATATGTTTCTATAAACATGTGTCATAAGCTTTGTCGTTTTGTGAATCCATTATAAGTAACAAGAAAAATTACTATTTTCATTTTATTTTTTTCTATATAGGGCTGTAGAAAAAATATTGTATGCAACATAATATGCATTTGTTTGCGTCTTTTAATTTTTCGTCGATCAAAATTTCATCGACCCTTCGTAAAACAGCAGGATATAAGAATTTAAATTTCCAATCTGTATGGGGGGAATATTTTCGCGAAGTCCCTTCGGGTCTCAAACAAAACACGTTGTAAGGATCGATCGGTAATGTCATTATCTACAATACCGGCACCTTCTCGAGTAGGGGCTTTTAGCTAAGTTCATACTTGAGTTTATGGCATTAACAATAATACAATTCTATCACATACAGAGCTGTAAGAAAGAATGTGGTTGTTTGTACATTTTAGAGATTAATGATTTAAGAAATTGAGTAGATTTGAATCGGTAGTGTTTTCAAATATGAACGCTGTCCCTTGCTTTTTGATCCTCTTAACCTTCGGTGGTTACAGTCAGGATTGAAATGATCATTTGTTGTTCAAAATGGACTCCTACTTTATTTGTATAGTTGCCAAATATCTAGTTTTACCGAAGTATTTAGTGAATTTGGTAGGATCCACTGCAGTGAAGAAGACAAAATGTCTGTTCTCTCTGAAAGCTTCACCATATTAGTCAAAAATACGACTCCTGGAAGTCCAATGCAGTGAATTACAATCACCTATGTATAATCCGATTAGTAGGATTGGGCTAGAGGCAAATGAGTCTGGTTGGCACTCCTTTGCGACCAAGAGTTCATTTTAAATCACACCATATAATAATTCTGGCGTCCCGTATATATGGGACAGTCACCGTATTAAAGGCATTTGCACACCGGCGTACTGAACGTCCTGGACGTTTGGAACGTTTCGGACATCTGGTACGTGCCCCTCTCACACCGCCCAGCACCGTACCAAACGTTCACTTGTTCGCTCATGAGGATCAGTCAGTGCAAAGATGTCTTTTCCGCCAGTTCCTTGGTGTGAGATCGGGTTTTCTGTTCCGTGGATGAACGAGTCGATTAGTGATAAAGATGACGACTTATTATCATTATTTTCGTTAACAGGAAGAAGTAAATGGATACATCCCATGAATAAAAATCGGAAGAGGTTACAGGATGATCACGAACTTCCTCCAACAACGCTTCCATGGTACAAACGCACAAAACACCAGCAACAACAAACAATGAGATGACGCGGGGTTTTGCAGAAATGAGGGCATCGGAGCACGTGGTTCTGAAATGTCCATTGCACATGCGCTAGGCCGTGGACGGGCTGGACGTTTGTAGAAAATCACTCGCCGAAGACCCAAAACCGTCGCAGACGTCAAGGACGTTCGCAGCGTTCTGGACGCGCTATGTAAACCGTCTCATTTGATAGCATGGGCAGCGATATGTTTTGTTAAGAACGTACTAAACGTCCAGGACGTTCAGTACGCCGGTGTGTAAATGCCTTTAGCGCTAGATCTGAAGCATTTTTTATCTTTTTTCAGATAGAAATGACATGGTGGATCTTTCGTCAGTACCTAGAAGAGCGTAGAAACAATAACCTTTTCACATACCAAATTAAACGCCAAATATGGATAAAGGGTGAACTATCAATACAATCTTATGGCACGGGATCTAAAGAAAGGTGTGAGTGTGTATCTGAACGAGAGAAAAAACTTAATAAAAAATTCTTGCCTCGGGATATTCAACACTAACAATCAGAAACCAGAAGTAGGTATATTTCTTATCGGAAAAGAAGCACATGCAAATGAATACGGTAATTAAAATGTGCATTTTATTAAAAAGAAATGTGGATGCAGGCGATAAGCGGCATACAGCAACGTTTCTTTGCACCATTTATTAAGCTCCGTATCTGAAAAAAATCTCAAAGCATCGCGTAATATACAGTGGCGGACGGATTATATCAAAAAGGATCATGTAAAATGTATCAAATAATGTCCTAGTGCTAGGAAAGTGAAACTAAAAAAGTGAAACAAAAAATTTGATGCAGGTAATTTCCACACCAAGCAGAAGGTTAGGTTCTATGTGAGTGGTGCCTTCTCGCCACCTTCACTGGGACCTTCGTTAGGTCTATTGTGTCTCACCTCTAGGAATTACAATCCACCCCACAAGCTTCTGACGAAGTCCATGGTTGTATTTGGTGATACTTTTTAGAAGTCGTTCGGGTACTAAAACCGAATATATCATACCTCACCCTGCCCAAGGCTGAGCATGAGCATAGTATGTGCTTCACAGTTTTGTCCTCCAAATTTCAGAACCTACAGTCCGAGTATCTTCTGTATGTTCCTTGTGGTATATTATTCATTCTTTTTTTAATTTTTTGGGAAATTAAACCACAATATTTTTAAATTCTTTACTTCAACGTTTCGGTAGCGTTCCAGCTACCGTTGTCAAGAAAAAATAAGTAGAAATTAAGTAATTTTTTATCCCTAACTGACACAACAGAAAAAATTTGACAACTAGACAATCAAAAATTATTTTGAAGTTTAAGACTGCAAAATTTTGTTATCAAATTTTTATTAAGGTCCATTCATAGTAGATCATATCTGTGGCAAAATGTGAAATGAAATATTTCATTTTTTGACATTCCAACGATATGATAGTCTACTAGAAATGGAATCCAGTGAAGTGCACGTTCCAGGAACGGTTTTTATTGGGATAGCGCGTTTTTTCGCTTATATTGGAAATGTTGTTAATAAAACGCGTTTCTTGATAGTTTTTTTGTGTATGAATATTTAAGTTTTTGAAATATGTATACTCAGTTTTGTGATTTTGTGTATTGAAATGTGTATCGATTAACAACTATTCAAATTATAAATCATAAGAAAACCTGGATAAAAACTTATGATGCTATCCTGATAACGCAGGTAATTGATTATTGGAAATTTCTCTTTCTAACATTGGTAACCAAATTTGACTACATTCGGCTGAAATACTAGCTACACATTTATCTGCATTTAGTTGTATTAAAGCACTTTCTTTGATTTTCCGTCTTTTATTATTGGGTTCTTTTAATATTATTTTCGATGAATCCCATTGAATTTGATGACCCTCTTCCCAAGCATGTTTGCAAATAGCTGACTTAAAGAATTCCCCATCTTTGATATATTTTTTGTGTTCGTTTATTCGTACTTTCAATGGTCTAGATGTTTCACCTAAATAAAATTTGTCGCATTCACATGATATTTGATATATGCAGTTTTTTGAAGATTGTTCTTCATTCTTTGGTTTCGTTTTTGTTAGTATTGATCTCAATGTATTGTTCGATTTAAAACTAGTTCTAATATTGAATTGGTTACCAATTTTTTTAATTCTTTCCGATAAACCCTTAACATACGGTATTGTTAAGTTCCTAAAAATTATGTTAGCTGAATTATTAATATTATTGTTATGGGGTATTAACAATGAGCCCCTCTCTATATGCTTAATCTCCTTATTTACAAATTCTGCAGGGTAATTATTGTTATTTAAAACATCTTTTAAAAAAGTTTTCTCCTTTGTAAATTGATCATCACTAGAACAAATGATTCTGGCCCTATCGTATAAAGATTTCACTATACCTTTTTTAACGCTTATAGAATGATTAGAGTCAAAATTCAAATATCTATTAGTGTGTGTTGGTTTGCGGTATACACTCGTTTCATACCCTGTAGATGTTTTATTAATAAGAACATCTAAAAATGGCAAAAAATTGTTATTTTCAATTTCAATTTCAAATTTTATAGATTCCTCTCCTTCATTTATATTTTTTTAAAAATCATTAAGAGATATTAAATCATGAGGCCATATTGCGAAGATGTCATCTACATATCTCCACCAGACAATTGGTTTTAATTTTTGATTATTTACTATTTCGGCTTCAAAATGTTCCATGTAAATATTCGACAAAATTGGTGAGAGACAAGAGCCCATGGCAAGACCGAAATTCTGTTCATAAAAATCATTATTGAATTGAAAATATGTTTTTGTTATACATAATTTTAATAATTCTATTATTGCTGTTACGCTCAATTTGGTTCTTTCTGTAAGGGTCTGATCAATTTCTAATTTTGATTGGACAAGTTCTATTGTTTTTTGTACCGGTACATTTGTGAAGAGACTAACTACATCAAAACTGACCAAATAATGGTTTTTGTTGAAATTCAAATCTGATAGCTTTTCTATAAAATGATTGCTATTTCTGATGTATGAATTTGTCTGTCCCGCGAGGGGTTCAATAATTTTCAATATATGATTCGATAGTTTACTGCATGGGGAATTAATAGTGCTACAAATTGGTCTCAATGGTATGTTTTGTTTATGAATTTTTGGCAGACCATAAAAATGTGGTGGCTTACAGTATTTAGGTGTTAACATTGTTCTTTCACGACTAGCAAATTCGTTCTTGAATTTGAAAAGTGTTTTATAAATTTTGTTCTCAATAGATTTGGTAGGATCATTTGGTAGCTTAGTATAGGGGCCATTTATTAATAAATCCATTACTTTTGAATCATAATCAACTTTGTTCATGATAACAGTAGAATTGCCCTTATCAGCCGGTAAAATAATTATAGAATCATCTTCTTTTAGATTTTTAATTGATTTTTGTTCTGCTTTTGTAGTATTGTTTTTTAAATGAATAGATTTTTCTAATATGACTTTACATCGTACCCTATATTCTTCCCTTTTGTGTTCAGGTAATTCGTTACTTACTTGTTCTATTGAACTTATTATGTCTAATTTCGGTATTGCTTTTGGAGTCAAAGCAAAATTTAAACCTTTTGAAAGAACTAATACGTCTGAAGAATTTAAAGTTTTGTTTGATAAATTAATGATTGTATTTGGTACATTGTTTTGTTGATAATTATTCAGTTCTTTTTGGATTTTTTGTTCAAATAATATTTTAAACTTTCGGATTTGAATTTGTTTTTGTTTTTCATATGTTGTAGTATATATTATATTTATATTTGATATTATTTTATCGAAGTCAATTTTAGTTACCGTATCAAAAAGAAAATCCTCAATACCTACGATATCTTGTTCGATATTGAATACTTTATATCTATGGTGTTGAAGGCGTTCTCGAACCATAGCAAAACTTGCTTTTTCCAATATTCTGGTTATTTTTCTCCCTCCGTAGGCAGGATGTAACCTTAGTCCTCTTGGTATGAACCAGACTCATCTTCTTTAGGTGGTGATTTAGTCTACAATGTCCTGTAAGCAATCCCGTCAGAATGCGTAGGTTTGCTCTACTCCATTCCAGGATCTGCTTATTTTTTATACTCGAAGGCCTTCGAGTGAGAGAGCCCCGGTATGTCTGCTATGGCTGATCTAGCAGTGCTTTCCGCAATGCCAAAAAATGGTTCAGGTCCGATAAATAAAGTCTCTGATTCCTTTTTTGCCAGAGTGTCAGCCTCCTCGTTGCCCTCCACTCCTCTGTGCGCCGGCACCTAGGTCAAAATGACTCTGTTTTCCTTTCCTAGTATTTCAAGGGATTGTAGACAGCTGTATACCATCTTAGATTTTATCCTGTTCGAACTCAGTGCCTCAAGAGAAGCCTGATGGCTATCTGACAGGATGTGTATGTTCTTTCTTACAACAGGTTGATTCATCAGCTTTTTTGCAGCCAGTTCAATGGCGTATACTTCAGCCTGAAAGACGGTAGCGTACCTGCCCAGGTTGGCTGTGATTTCAACTCTGGGTTTCCTGCTGACGACCTCCGCTCCAGCCCCGTTTCCGGTTTTGGAGTCGTCAGTGTAAATCACGTCGTCCGTTTCTAGGAAGGAGATTTCTTCGCTATTCCATTGGTCTCTCGTGGGAATGAGGACCTTAAAGAGCTTGTACACGGGAAGTTTTGTGACAGAAAGATCCGAGGGCATCCCAAAAATGTGGTGATATTGTATTTCCCTCATCAATCCCGAGCACACCAGGCAGAAAGAACATATTTGAAATAAAACTGGATATTCATTTATGCTTTTAAATAAAATAAAATATTTAGGAGTTACAATAACCAACAATAGGGTTGGAGAAATGGAAATTAAGGAGAAAATAATGGCAGCAAACAGAGTCTTCCAGACAAATAAAAATGTATTAAGAAGTAAATTCCTAGGCAAAAATACTAAAATGAAAATTTATAAAACAATAATTAGACCAACAATAACGTATGGAGCTTAAATTATGATAATGACATAGAAACAAAAAGAAGAACTGAACATTTTTGAACGAAAAATACTAAGAGTCATATTGGGACCCAAGAAAATAACTAATTAATATAGGAAAAGAACAAATGAGGGACATCATAAGTGTAATAAAAGAGCAAAGGTTAAAATGGTTGGGACATGTGTGGAGAGCAGGCCCAAACAGCACAATTTATGCGATGACTGAGTGGAAGCCAAGTGGCAAAAGAAAAAGAGAGGGGCCAAAATCAACGTGGCTACAGGAGGTTGAAGATGACATAAACTGTCTAGGTATCCGAATCTGGAAGGCAAAAACAACCGACAGGAAACAGTGGAGGAACATAATTAAACTGATTTGAAAACTTGGAAATGGGGCCCGATCCCCCTCAAAAAATCTGGATCTAAAAAGCCGCTCCGGCGACTAAACCCCTCTTGGGGTACATAGTCACTATATATATATACATGGGGCTACACAAAAATATGTATAGAGTAGGCAAGTAGTGTTGAACTTAAATAATTGATTTTAGTTGACATAAAAAAATATATTAGGTAAAATATAAATATAGAATGTCCCATAACGACGCCTATGTTATTATATTTTATCTAAAAAAAATCTGAGAAATCGAGTGTTAAATGGGTGTGACTGAAATAATTATCCTAAAAATTCGATGTATCATTGGCATCGTGGTGTTTAGTTCGCACCTCCAGGGTGCCAACTCTTCTGATCCCACCAATTAGAGACAGTAAATTAAGAAGCGATAAACTCCGAGTGACACGTTGAGTTATGGTAATGCTAGAGAGAGAGATGCCCAGGATGGATTTTTTTCAATGATCCCATCTCCAGATGGGATGCCGCCGATGCCTTCTACTGTGCTTCTTTCGAATTATGTATACCGAGATAATTGCCGTACTGTAAAATTAATTTATTGTTCAACTTACTTGATATGCTACGAGGTATACCCAAAAAATGAAGCACCAAATCAGCAGACAATTTCCCGTTAAGTATTAGCAGAGTTTAAACGTGGACAGATCAATTTTAGCGCAGACCCACCAACAAACGCAGTGACTCGAAATGGAAAAATGAAATTATGTGATGTCGTAGAAAAAATAACATGTTTACGTATTTGGTGGTATTCAAAACGAACGGAAGTATATATGTATTTTGGGGTGACATTCACTGAGACCTAAAAGATCTATTGTGTCCCCTTACTCCTTCTTAGTTTCTAAGGAGAGTCTCAGAAACTAGTAGCTCCTTTAGTCCTATTTCCCGGATGAATTTTAGGATGTCTGCAGGCTTCAACTTAGGTAAATGTTCCTCTTTTATCCAGTAATCTCCCAGGTGCTGTGCTCTAGGATTCTGAAGTGCTGTGTAGTTGGAAAGTATGTGGATGGAGGTTTCTTCTTCCATGCCACATAATCTGCATTCTTCTTCCTCCTATTTTGAACTTTTTCAGGTGCACATTCAGGCGACAATGTCCCGTTAGGATACCTGTTGAAACTTTTAGCGCAGTTTCTCTTTGGCTTATTCATTCATTTGATCCCAACAGGATGTAGTCACCCAGAAGAGTCTTTGATTGTATAAGCCCTGATTTTTGTTATTTCATCCAATATATACATTGTGGAAACCACTTATGGAATAAAATTCTTTATGTCATTATTTTAGAAAATTATAAAAAATGCCGAGACACGTCAACTTTCGAATTGAGTTGTGCGTTATGTAAACATAAATCTGAATGTACAGGGTGATTCACGCAATTATGCCATATTCGGTGTTGTTTTTTTAACGGAACATCCTGTATATTTGCATATTTTTGAAATCCTCTTAATGAACCGATTCCAACAAACTAAATAATGTATGGTCAATTATGAATTATACATGGTGAAATTTTTATTTTTACCGTTATTAAACAAATACATAAAATATCTGATGTATTTGATTTTAATACATTAAAATATATGCTCAAAATGTTCTCCACCTAGTTGTTGGCAATAGCACAGTCTCCTATAGAACTCCTCCTTAACTTTGCTTGAAGTTTGAGGTTAAATATTCCGTATTTCTGTAGTTATCCTGTCTTTGAGGTCTACAATGCTAGTTGGTTATGCTGTATATACTTTGTTCTTGAGATAACCCCACAGAAAAAAATCTAACGGCGTAAGGTCTGGCGATCTAGCTGGCCACTCAATAGTACCTCTTCGTCCAATCCATTTATTGGGGAAGATTTCATCTAAATAAGTTCTTACCATTAAAGCATAATGAGGTGTTGCCCCGTCTTGCTGGAACCAAACATTTTCATTCGGAAGCTAGGATCTATTGCGTTGGGATATAAGTTTGCCAACGCAGGAATAACTTCATTTCCAAGCATATTTAAATATTTTTCAGCTGTCAAATTTCCATCTATAAATATAGGACCAATAATATGGTCGCCTATGATACCGGCCCAAACGTTCACCTTTTGAGGGTACTGAGTATGTGTCTCACGCATCCAATTAGGATTCTCTGCTGACCAATATCTACAGTTCTGTCGGTTTACCTCTCCATTCAATGTGAATGTTGATTCGTCAGAAAAAAGAATGGTACCAGGAGCTATCTCATTTCTGTTCAGCTTATTCATCAATCTTTCGCAGAAATCCATTTTACGATCTGGAACGTCTTCTGTTAACTCCTGCACAAAAGTTAATTTGTAGGGATGAAGTTTTTCTTTATGAAGACATCTTAGAACAGTTGTATGACTAACATTATTTTCACGGGCAATTTGACGTGTCTTGAAGTTGGATTCTCTTCGACACTTAACAAAATATCCACTTTCACATCATCTTCAACGAAGTGTGGTTTTCTTTTCAATGGTTTGACATGTCCAAGTTCTCTGAATTGTGCATGGATTTTAGACACAGTACTTTGTGAAATATTAGGCAATTCGGGATACCTGTGATTAAATAAGATTGCCACTTCAACTTGACTTCTGCAGTTATCCCCGTACCCGATCATCATTAAAATCTCAATTCGGTGAGTCTCAGTTAAATATTTCATTGTTATGTCGACAAGGAAAGAGTGTTTGAGAAAGATTTTACTTTTGCAGTATAAACTGTCAACACATCAACAACTGACAGAATAGAAAACAATCCACATTATTTACCGATTTAAAACAATCCACATTATTTACCGATTTTGTCTGAATCTAAAATGGGATTACCGTGGATACGTAAACAATGCAATTATCGCAGTGCTCTTTCGGTTTCTACAGTGCAGTTACCGCTCTAATCAATCGATAATTTCACTCTTCTCATGGGATTTTTTACACATGAGGGAAATATTCGAGAATATTAACTGTTTCTTAACCATATATATAACGTCTTCTTTTTTGTAGTCTCACATCAAACTTGCCCGTTTTTCTCTCTCGTAAAAACCGGATATAAAGCAAATTAACCATCGCATCGAATTTTATTTGTTTTTCTATTTTTCCCACAGTAGAGGCGAATCGGGCAATTTTATTTAAATTTCACTCGGTGGAAAATCCGAGAAAAAGCATAAGAAAAATCGGAAGTAAATCCGAGGAGCTATTGGAGCCTTTTGATTGGATTACTGGCAGATCTGGCGCTTCTATCATCTGACTCTGCTACATTAATATTATTATCCCGGTATATAAATGAATTCATGCATAGTTGCCAAATATCAGGAATATTTTCAATTTCTTAAAATGATAGAAAAACGTGACTGAGTGAAACAAAAATTAGGGTTATAAATTCCGTAAAAAACTCTCACATCTCTTATCCGTTCGTTTTGGAACCAAACACAAATCAAATAGTATTTTCGTATTTTTGGGTCTTTTTATTTTGTTTGTACCTAAAAGCATGTTTTAAAATGGATATTTTGT
>CAJUYH010009407.1:0-13822 GCA_910591685.1 Galerucella tenella
TTTTTTTTTTCAAAAATCTGAACCAGTTGGAACTGTTGGCAGTGGTAAAATTGTCAATGTGCACAATGCTAGTTTAAAGAAAAGAGAACATGGCTGAACATGCTGACCACTGGCGAAGTCTTAACCAGAATGAAAGAGGTAGAAGAAAAGAAGTTAAAGACTAAGAAAATAAAAAAGTTACCCGATTCAGAAAACATGGCATTAAAGAAATCTAAAAAAGGACAGGAAAAGAAATCAAAGAAACAAGTAACAAAAGATCCTAGCAGTGAAGAAAGTGACATGGAATTAAAAGATTTTTATTTAATCTTAATTTGGAAAGGTTAGTTCTTAATTGAAATTTAAAGAGGTATAAATGAATGAAACTTATGAGTTATCTAGTTCTCTAATTAGAAATAGAGTGAGATGATTCGCATGCTTCTAACCCAAGTTTTTCAGCCAACGATTTATTAAAATTTTGGAGCAATATAATCACTTAAATCATAAAATGTGATGGGTTGAAATCACCAAAAATTGAAATTTGTAATATACAAAATATTTTGTTTAATTATATTGATATGAATTTTTGTATTGTGTGTTGTTATTATAAATTTTTTATTTTATTTGTAGTGATGTTTTTTTGTTGGGCGCAAATGATTTTATGAAATTTAGTTTAATTTCATTTAATATTTTTGATATCATACATCACTTACCGTTTTGTGATGACTCTGCATCTCAGGTTGGGTTCAGGGATTCAATACTTACTCAATTTGTTTTTATTTTATTGATTTATAAAAAAAAATTCTCTAGTCTGTTTTGTTTATTTTTGTAGTCTAATCTCTATTATTATTTTAGAATATCTTTGGGCCGGTCCTGTGTCCTTGCCCTTGAACGATGGAAACTGTTTGGCAGTGAATTAGTTTTGCCAACCTTATTTGAAAAAAAAGAGACTTCAGTTTTGTGATTTAGGGAAATATGAAATATGAACACAGATTTGAAAAGTAAGAACACAAAAACCAATTTCAAAATTCTTATCTAATAGATCTTTCACTCCTGAGCATTCATACTAATGAGATTTTATATCTAATAAATACATAAGTTATGCAATTTTTTTTTACACACATGTACTATTAAACCATAGAAAAGTTGCTTATATGTTAAAAGTTGAAGAACATCTGTTTTTAATAAAATGGATGGTTTTATGATCACCACGGAGAGAAATAAATATAAAATTTTGGATTTACTCACACACACGTGAGTTTGATGATTACATTTATAGTTTATGAAATACGTTTTGTCTTCTACTACTTTTTGAAGATTGCATAATTACTTCTTTCTATGTTTTAGACCGCTCTGTGCCTTGAAGTCCCCCGTGTAAATGGCTTCACTCTGGTTTCGTCGTCAGCTTTGGAGAATTTTCAGTATAAATGACCTGTAATGGACCTGATCATTAAGTTCTGAAGATTGAGAATGTGGCGTGCGATAATTTTTAATATATACTGGAGTATCATCTTTTACCAATAGCTTTTGCTCATAAAAATTATTATGCGTTAAAATGTCATTTTTTAAAGCAAAAATATCTGAAAAATTCTCACAAAGATTTATTAGCTTATCCCTGACGTATTCTGGTACCTCTAAATTCCATGTTTTTCTCAATTCTTTCACCCTATTCTTACTTCCGTTCGACACAGCGTATACATGAAATTAATTTGAATCCAATATTTTAATATTGTTTGTATTTATCGACTTGCTTTCATGATTTGTATTTCAAATTCTGACATAAGGATTAGTTTTTGATATAATAGATCTTGCTATAAATATTCCTGGTAATAATTCTTGTTGCTCAACAACTTTCTCCTGTCTTAAATTTTTGAAACTTTCTACCAACCGATAGACTTCACATCCAGACGGTATTGCTATGGTATCATATTCAGGATTATCAAAAATTTCTAATGTTACTGTATCCCTAGATTTGCAACCTATGTATAATTTTAATTCTGAATAATCTAAAATACAATTATAATTTCTTATGAAATCCCTACCTAGAATTCCATTCGTAGGTATGGGAAATTCCTCCTCTACTACATGGAAACAATGTCTCAATGCTACACCCTTAATAAAAAGAAAAGTTTCTATTGTACCCGAAGTTTTAATTTCTCCCTGAGTTATTCCTTTAATAGAGATTTGTGTTGTTTTTATCAAGTGATATGGAAAGTTATCTGAAATTTTTAATAACGAAATATCTGCACCTGTATCTAATATAAAAGTATCCATAGTATCCGATATGTCAGTTTTAATTTGCACAAAGTTTGAAAGAGTTAAATCAAAGTTATAAATATAACGATTATTGTTAAGCAAATTATTTAAAATTTTGGATTTTTCACCTTTCTTTTTCAAAACCCCAATTCTTTTTGTTCATCTTCCTCTCTCTTTTCTTCACTTTCACACATTCTTACATTCCTATAATTATTATTAAACCTATTGTTAGCTCTTTCCCTATATTCATTTGAACTACCTTTATACCCCTTGAATCTCCTTTCTCCTTGATTCTCCTGAAATTTCCTATTATTGTCGTAGTTACCTTTCCTATGAAAGTTATTTCTTCCGTTATGATTAACATAAGAGTGTCTTCGCTGAGGAAAATACCTATTTCCCGACAAAAACTTATTCCTCTCTGCCTTAGAATGCAGAACACTTCCTGTTGACTGATTGTTTCCCACATTGATGGAAACCAGTTTAGTCATCACCTCTCGCGGTATCGTAAAATTTCCAGCTGCTATAACGGTTTTTCTCCGTTCTGAAGCTGAGTTGTCTATCAATGATTTTACTGCTGCTTGTGTAGTATACTTCGTTGCTAAGTGTACTGGCATTCCTTCTGCCAAATACGCGGCTTGTACATTTTCGGTCAGTTTCTCCATTTCGGAAGCATATCCGACGAGATCTTTATTATTTTGCCTTAGTTTACTCAGTTTAGCACTTATCAAACTAGCACTGTCTCCTCTGAGTCCTTTCTTAAGTGTATCGATTTATTTCTCTCAAAGAATCCTCCATAGTAATCAGAACCCTGGCTTTTCCAGTCAGTCTTGTTTTTACGAATAACACAGCATTACTCTCATGCTCTGCTGCGTATACTTGTAGTAGGCTAACCGCATCTACAAAAGACTGTAGTTTGCTTGTATCTCCATTAAACTCATTTGGTAATATATTACCAGCTAAATTGAAAAAATCACTCATACTTAATGCCATTTTATCCTTTTTATCTTTGCTCGTTGCTTCTAATACTTATTTATTAATTAAGTTATTACGTGTAATTAATTGAGACGGAACTTTATACCGACAATCTAACACTTGAAATGCTTTCTCTACCTTATCTCTGATTTTGTCAAAATATAAAATACATGTACTCTGCTGATCCTCATCTAACTTATGCCAATTCTTATTTATTAAACTAGAGAAATTATTAAATGAATTACACAACTCATTTATTATATCTATATGACTTTCTGAACTTTTAGGAACCTTTTTTTCAACACTCGCTTACTATTCTTACGTATATCTTCTGAAATTAAATTCAATCTAATCTCAAATTGATCCCACGTTACTGCATTTCCATCACTCGAGGAAATTTAAAATTAATTGATTCATTATCAATGAAAGGAAATTTGAATAAAATATCAAATACTAACACAAAACAGAATATACCTTTAAAGTTTACAAAAAAAAAATTTCTCACCAATCCTAAATATTCAATGTGCTTTGCTGTAGATTTCTTCTTATCTCCCTCTTCATTTGTGTTCTGTACGTTTTGTATACGGACCATACAAATTGTAGTACCAAAACAACCACAATGATGTAGATGAGAGTCTTCACCTCCAGATCTGCTTCCATTTCCTTTTCTTGAACTATAAAATTACTGTTGACCACACCATTTTCCTGGACCTCTTGTTTTGTCGCTTTACCACCCATGTTTCACTTCCATTCAATAGAATAAATTCCTAAAAAAAGTTTTAATTATATTATCACAGCAATCGAATATTTTTTACAGTTTAGAATCTAAGCACGCCTTTCATATGTAAACCACAACTTCAAGAAGCACTTAATTGGTTTACTTGTTGTACTGCTGCAGCTCAAGCATTACTTAGTGAAGAACCCCTTAATGCGTTGCATACATGGCAACACTGAGAAAACATAGTTCTTATAGGTGCACGTTCCAGGGACGGTTTTTATTGGGATAGCGCTTTTTTCGTTTATTTTGGAAATGTTGTTAATAAAACGCGTTTGTTGTTACTTTTTTGTGTATGATTATTTTTGTTTTCAAAATATGTATGACTCAGTTTGGTGATTTTGTGTATTGAAGTGTGTATCGATTAACAGCTATTCCAATGATAAATCATAAGAAAACCTGGATAAAAACTTATGATGCTATCCTGATAACGCAGGTAATTGATTATTGGAAATTTCTCTTTCTAACATTGGTAACCAAATTTGACTACATTCGGCTGAAATACTAGCTACATCTGCATTATCTGCATTTAGTTGTATTAAAGCACTTTCTTTATTTTTTCGTCTTTTATTATTGGGCTCTTCCAATATTATTTTTCTCGAATCCCATTGAATTTTATGCCCCTCTTCCCAAACATGTTTACAAATACCTGACTTAAAGAACTCCCTATCTTTGATATATTTTTTATGTTCACTTATTTCAATGGTCTAGATCAGGGGTCTCCAAACTACGGCCCGCTGACAGATTTTCTCCGGCCCGCGGAGAGCTAGCATACTTGAAAACTCCTTTTAGAGAACATATTTTTTATAGAATAATTATTAATATGACATCTACATTGATATGGTCATGGGCTAACTATTCATAACATTGTTGTAGGCTTATTGTTATTGTTTTTGTGATAAGTTGGATAAAGAAACACAGAATTGTAATGAGTAAAGACATTTATAATATGCAGAAAATTTAACTTCAGTATATAATAACTAACAAATTATTGAATTGAATCCAACTAACATTTTAGACATTTTAAATGAAAACATAACTTATAACAAGCATAATGACATATGAAATACTAATGAGATTTATGTAATTGAGATTTTCCACTGACAATAGTTTGTAGTTGTGGACTAATTTCACTTGTACCAATTTTATTTATTTAATCCAGAAAATAGAATACAAATATGCAAATTAACAATTATAAAATTTGCATACCGCTGCAGAGACATAAGTCTGTCCGCAGTCTGGCTTAAAACTACCTTAGAACTAAATTAGGTCATTAAAGCTTACATACTAAAAAAAACTAAATCAAAAAATAGTTTTTGCAAATTACAATAGAATATAGTCTCTATGCTTACAATATAATCTTTGATTCTGACTCATTTTCGTTTCTATAATATAAACTCAAAATTTTTTGTAGCTTCTTTTAAGGCTTTTTTAACAATTTTGTTATTTACAATTGGAATTATTTTCTTGTTATTTGGTAATTTATTAAAATAATAATGAGCACAATAAATGTGAGACCTTCTACCAATTTCTTTTTTAACTTTTGGTAGAACTAGATTTCTATACCTAGTCCTCTCAGCACTATTAGTGTAACCTTCACATAGAGTAGGATAATGATAAAATAGGCATTCAAGAATATATTTGTTTCTTAACTGTAATGGTAAGTTAGTGGCATTATACTCTTTTAGGATTTTGATTACTTTATTGTGTATAGACAATAAATTTTTCAAATGACTTTTAGCAGCTGATCCCCATGCTATTATGCCATACGTAGCTGCACTGTAGTATATTCCATACATAATATTGATTAATAATTTGTTAGATAAAATAGGCTTTAGTTTTGAAAGAACAAATACAGTATACTTAAGCTTTTTGGTTCTAGTAATTATTTCCTTCTCCCATCTCAGATGCTGGTCAATTATTACACCTAAGTACTTAACATTGTCAACCACAGAAATTATTAAAAGTGATTTAAGATGCGCATCAGTTAATTTAGATCTGTAAACATTTTTTGTGTACTTCATTTTGGAAAAGGTCTTCTCACACAAATAAGTAGTACCAAAAACAGAAAACAGCCCACGAGCAAATTTATGCAAATTATCAAATTGTGTCAGTGGAAGACTCTTATAAAATTCCAACAAAGATGAGTTTTGATATTTGTTCTTAATTATATCACTGCACTGTAGATCAATCATTTCCATTTGAAGTTCCGGGGCTAGGGTTTCAATGTCAGTATCAAAAGGATTCTGAAAAATTTTAATTTGATTCGCAATGGCATCAAAGTCCGAGAAACAAGTATCAAAATTTATTTTCAAAGCACTCAAAGTTGCGATTGCAAAATCGATAGGAAACTCAGTCTCAGTGGTCTCATGTTTTAAAATGTGAAAAACATTTACTTCGTAGTTGTGATTGAAACAGTGCCAATTTCTCCCGGAATGATTTGATATTAGTGTATAAATCAGGAAGATGCTGGTTTTTTCCTTGCAATCTCAAATTCAGTTCGTTCACATGTTTTGTCAAATCAACATAGAATGCTAACTTCCACAGCCATGCGTTGTTTTGTAATTCAGTAAGAGGGCGATGCTTTTCATTCAAAAAAATTTCGATCACTGCTCGAAGTTCAAAAAAGCGCTGAAGGACTTTCCCACAACTAAGCCAACGTACGGCAGTATGATAAGGTAAGTCATTTTCTCCAATCTCTTCAATAAATTGTCGGAATTGTCGGTGATTCAGCCCAAAAGATCTGATAAAATTGATGATAACAGTTGATATGACTGGTTTCAGAACTTCAGACATATCCAAACATTTTCCGCACAAAGACTGTTGATGAATGATACAATGTAAGACTAATGGTTTTGAACCACCGTCATTTTCTACAGCCTTTGACACAAGAACGACCACTCCTTTATCTTTCCCACTCATGTTTTTGCCTCCATCAGTTGTAATACATTTCACGTTTTTCCATCGAAGGTTCTTTTGATTAATGGCCATTTCAACTCCTTTAAAAATATCTGTACCAGTAGTTGTGCCATGAATACTATACATATCAAGAAGTTCTTCATGCACTTCATAGCTTTTATCTACTCTTCGAATATAAATCAACATCTGAGCAGTATCTGACACATCCGTTGACTCATCCAAGGCCAAAGAAAACCACTCAACATGTCCATTTTTGTCGAACAGTTGAGAGGATATATTTTCAGCGGTGTTTTCTACCCTTCGAGTCACATACTGACAGTTTTTAATAAATTTACCTTTTCAGGGCACATTTCTTCGGCTACTGCAATTATGCATTCTTTGATCATTTCTTCATCGGTGAATGGTTTTCCACGTTTTGCAATTTCAAGAGCCACACCAAAGCTGGCACGAGTTACAGCCTCTTGTTCAGTTTTGAGTTTTGTAAATGAAGATTGCTGCGATTTCAATCTGCGCTTCATGGCTTCGAATTTTTCTGTCCGCAAACTTCCTGTATATTTTGAGTAATTTTGAAAATGTTTTGTTTCATAATGACGTTTAATGTTATGTTCCTTGAGAACGGCTATGCTTTCATTGCAAATCAAACATAGCGCCTTGTTACTGGACTCAATTTCGAAATACTGAATGTTCCACTGATCTTTGAATTTTCTGCATTCACTATCAATTTTTCGCTTCTTTTCACTAAATCACACACAAAAGCAACAATTCAAATCAAAATACTGTTACAAAGATGTCTTAAACTTAAGCACGCACAAACACGTTTTAAGGAGGTACGCACTATTTTATTTCACAACAGTGTCATAGGAACTGACTTGTGGTTGCGCCACTAGCCTTCTTATATATTCCATTTACTGCCATCTAGAAGTGAGTGGAAGACACCAGAACTTTCTCGAACCAACGAGATTATTCTGTACGTCCTATTAGCGCCATCTGTTAGCGATAGAAGGTACTACCTATTTCCGCTTGTGTCCACCAGATGTCGTGTTACGTTACTCCTCATAGCTCGTACTCTACGACTTATCTAGAAATTGCAGATAATGACAGGAGAATTAATAATATGCAGTGTTGCCGTTTTGCGGACTTTAGTCCGATTTGCAGCCTTTTTTAAACGTTGCGTATTTTTTCGGACTTTTTTTTTTCATCAGTGCACTATTTCACTTTTTACCACCGGCAACAATGATAATATGATTTTGGCCCTCGGAACTTACTGGAGTAATCAGTATGGCACTAAGGCTGGAAAGTTTGGAGACCCCTGGTCTAGATGTTTCACCTAAATAGAATTTGTCGCATTCACAAGATATTTGATATATGCAATTTTTTGAAAATTGTTCTTCATTTTTTGGTTTTGTTTTTGTTGGTATACGAGTAGATCTCAACTTATAGTTAGATTTGAAGCTAGTTCGAATATTGAATTGATTACTAATTTTCTTAATTCTTTCTGATAAACCCCTAACATACAGTATTGTCAAGTTTTAAAAAATTATGTTAGCTGAATTATTAATATTATTGTTATTATTATGGGGTATTAACAATGAGCCCTTCAAATTTTACAGATTTTTCTCCTTCATTTATATACGTTAAGAAATCATTCAGATATACTAAGTCATAAGGCCATATTGCAAAAATGTCGTCTACATATCTCCACCAGACAATTGGTTTTAATTTTTGATTATTTACTATTTTGACTTCAAAATGTTCCATGTAAATATTCGATAGAATTGGTGAGAGGCAAGAGCTCATGGCAAGACCAAAATTCTGTTCATGAAAATTATTATTGCACTGAAAATATGTTTTTGTTATACATAATTTTAATAATTCTATTATTGCTGCTACGCTCAAAACTGACCAAATAATGGCTTTTGTTGAACTTTAAATCCGATAGCTTTTCTAAAAAATGATTGCTATTTTTGATGTATGAATCTGTCTGTCCTGCGAGGGGTTCAATGATTTTTAATATATAATTTGATAGTTTGCTGCATGGGGAATTAATAGTGCTACAAATTGGTCGTAATGGTATGTTTTGTTTATGAATTTTTGGTCAACCATAAAAATGTGGTTTACTGTATTTAGGTGTTAACATTGTTCTTTCACGATTAGCAAATTCGTTCTTGAATTTGAAGTGTCTTATAAATTTTGTTCTCAATTGATTTGGTAGGATCATTTGGTAGCTTAGTATAAGGGCCATTTATTAATAAATCCATTACTTTTGAATCATAATCAACTTTGTTTATAATTACAGTAGAATTGCCCTTATCAGCCGGTAAAATAATAATAGAATCATCTTCTTTAAGATTTTTAATTGATTTTTGTTCTACTTTTGTAGTAGTGTTTTTCAAATGGATAGATTTTTCTAATATGACTTTACAACATACTCTATATTCTTCTCTTTCGTGTTCAGGTAATTCACTACTTACTTGTTCTATTGAACTTATCATGTCTAATTTTGGTATTAATTTTGGAGTCAAAGCAAAATTTAATCCTTTCGAAAGAGCTAATACGTCTGAAGAATTTAAATTTTTGTTTGATAAATTAATGATTGTGTTCGGTACATTGTTTTGTTGATAATTATTCAGTTCTTTTTGGATTATTTGTTCAAATAATATTTCAAACTTCCGGATTTGAATTTTTTTTGTTTTTAATACGTTGTAGTATATATTATATTTATATTTGTTATTATTTTATCGAAGTCAATTTTAGTTACCGTATCAAAAAGAAATTCCTCAATACCTACGATATCTTGTACGATATTGAATACTTTATACCTATGGTGCTGAAGGCGTTCTCGAACCATAGCAAAACTTGCCTTTTCCAATATTCTGGTTATTTTTCTTCCTCCGTAGGCAGGATGTAACCTTAGTCCTCTTGGTATGACTCCATTATTCCTACATCGGCGAAGGAAATTAACCGAACACTCAGAATGTGCTAGCTTCTTGTATAAACTATCTAATTTTCTAAAATATTTTGGAACAGATGGCCCTTACCTTGTGTCTAAATAATAACTGTTGAATAAGTGAAAAAACCACTAGTTCATTTGTCGCTGTAAAAGTGATAGTTGCACTGTGGCATATGTGATTTTTTATATACAATATGTCCCCCTAAGTTGGAGTCATATGGAAAACTTTTTTATTATTAATTTTAGGAAAAAAAGTTATACTTCATAAAAAGTTCTGCATTATCTAAAACCTATAATACATTCATCAAATATCAAATTTTTTCAATAGCAATCATTTTTTAGAAAAACTATCGGATTTAAAGTTCAACAAAAGCCATTATTTGGTCAGTTTTGATGTAGTTAGTCTCTTCACAAATGTACCGATAGAGAAAACAATAGAACTTGTCAAATCGAAATTAGAAATAGATCAGACCCTTACAGAAAGGACCAAATTGAGCGTAGCAGCAATAATACAATTATTAAAATTATGTATAACAAAAACATATTTTCAGTTCAATAATGATTTTTGTGAACAGAATTTTAGTCTTGCCATGGGCTCTTGCCTCTCACCATTTCTATCGAATATTTACATGGAACATTTTGAAGCCAAAATAGTAAATAATCAAAAATTAAAACCAATTGTCTGGTGGAGATATGTAGACGACATTTTTGCAATATGGCCTTATGACTTAGTATCTCTGAATGATTTCTTAACGTATATAAATGAAAGAGAAAAATCTATAAAATTTGAAATTGAAAATAACAATTTTTTGCCATTTTTAGACGTTCTTATCAATAAAACACCTACAGGGTATGGAACAAGTATTTATCGTAAGCCAACACACACTAATAGGTATTTGAATTTTGAATCAAATCATGCTATAAACGTTACAAAAGGGGTAGTAAAATCTTTATACGATAGGGCCAGAATCATTTGTTCTAATGATAATCATTTCACAAAGGAGAAAACTCTACTAAAAAATGTTTTAAATGGCAATAGTTACCCGGCAGAATTTGTAAATAAAGAAATTAAGAATATAGAGAAGGGCTCATTGTTAATACCCCATAATAATAACAATAATATTAATAATTCAGCTAACATAATTTTTTAAAACTTGACAATACCGTATGTTAGGGGTTTATCAGAAAGAATTAAGAAAATTAGTAATCAATTCAATATTCGAACTAGCTTCAAATCTAACTATAAGTTGAGATCTACTCGTATACCAACAAAAACAAAACCAAAAAATGAAGAACAATTTTCAAAGAATTGCATATATCAAATATCTTGTGAATGCAACAAATTCTATTTAGGTGAAACATCTAGACCAGGGGTCTCCAAACTTTCCAGCCTTAGTGCCATACTGATTACTCCAGTAAGTTCCGAGGGCCAAAACCATATTATCATTGTTGCCGGTGGTAAAAAGTGAAATAGTCCACTGATGAAAAAAAAAAGTCCGAAAAAGTACACAATACGTTGAGATCTATACTAACAAAAACAAAACCAAAAAATGAAGAACAATCTTCAGAAAATTGCATATATCAGATATCTTGTGAATGCGACAAATTCTATTTAGGTAAAACATCTAGACCATTGAAATAAGTGAACATAAAAAATATATCAAAGATAAGGAGTTCTTTAAGTGAGGTATTTGTAAACATGCTTGGGAAGAGGGGCATAAAATTCAATGGGATTCGACAAAAATAATATTGAAAGAGCCCAATAATAAAAGACGAAAAATCAAAGAAAGTGCTTTAATACAACTAAATGCAGATAAATGTGTAGCTAGTATTTCAGCCGAATGTAGTCAAATTTGGTTACCAATGTTAGAAAGAGAAATTTCCAATAATCTATTACCTGCGTTATCAGGATAGCATCTTAAGTTTTTATCCAGGTTTTCTTATGATTTATCATTGGAATAGTTGTTAATCGATACACACTTCAATACACAAAATCACAAAACTGAGTCATACATATTTTGAAAACAAAAATAATCATACACAAAAAAGTAACAACAAACGCGATTTATTAACATTTCCAAAATAAGCGAAAAAAAGCGCTATCCCAATAAAAACCGTTCCTGGAACGTGCACTTCACTGGATTTCATTTCTAGTAGACTATCATATCTTTGGAATGTCATAAAATAAAATATTTATTTCACATTTTACCAAAGATGTGAACTACTATGAATGGACCTTAATAAAATTTTACAACAAAGTTTTGTAGTCTTAAACTTCAAAATATTATTTATTGTCCAGTTGTCATATTTTTTTCGTTGTGTCAGATAGGGACCAAAAATTATTTTATCATTATTTAATCTTGAGAAAGGTAGCTGGAACGCTACCGATACGTCGAAATAAAAAAATCTGGATGATGAAGGAAATATTTATAGAGATCCAAATTGATACCAAACACAATATTGTTAATAAACTATTAACCCTAGAAATTTCACTTTATTGAAGAGCACATGTGACTAGTCAATTGACTATTAACTGACAGTACAAGTTTACATATTACATATATTATGCTGTATCTTATTGTTGAGAAAGAAAGAAGGTTAAGAGTTAAAGAGTAGCTTCTAGCTAATCTTGTGTTGTACATGTTTGTTAATAAAGACATTCATCCATTCATTTATTCATTCAAAGATTCAGCTGATGGTTAAATTTAACACCTGTATCTAGTTATGAAGGTTGATTGTCTACTAATAGCAGATAGCCGTTCGCCTAGTATATAATTAAAGAGTAACTCACCTCTATGGTTAATATTTTGGCTGCTCCACAATGTATGGTGTGTGTGGGCGTCATAGCTCTTGACTAATGAAGTATATCCTTCTTGCTTTAGTCGATTAGTCGGCGTATAATAGCGAGAGGAGGTACAGTATCCATGGAAGTATGCAGAGCAGGCGATTTTCATCATACCCTCCTATTTCACTGGTAAGGACACATGGATGGATACAATATCCAAAGCGCAAAAGCCTGTAAGCAAGAAATAATTAATATTTATAATGTATTGGTTAACATAGCGGCAAATGAAGCATTGCCGACAGTTCTTTCTACAATAAATGATGAAGAATCCAAAGATAATAGATTTAAGTGTTGTCAAAGTGAACCACATAAAACTATAATGTGTGGAGATACTCATCATATTTTATGTGCATCTTAAAAATAAACTCAAGTCATATAAAATATGTTATTCACGTTGTGATGCCTTTTGGTCAAAACAATAAGTTTTAATAATATTTAATCAAAAAGACATAAATTCCCTTGAAGCTAATTCCAATAAATCATGAATCGTTATATAAATAAGAATTAGGAAGGTTGCACGTACGAAGTCAAGTTCAGAGCGTGAAATAAACATAAATAGTATTATTTATACTTACTTATGATTAACTTGACTCGTCGTATAAATATGCTAACGATAGGGTTTTAAGAGGCATTCTAATTATCGATTCTCATTATAATTATGATTACCATTACTATTAATATTAGTGTTAGTAATAAGTAGTTTAATGTATTATAGTAGGTTAAAGTAATAAACAGAACGTGTCTCAGTGCTACAGGTAGTTGTTTTATTCCTGTAAGATGACCCACCTATTGACCAGCAACACCACCTATTCAGAGGACCTTCCACACCTATAATCTACCAAGTATCCATCGACGATACATTAATTACGTCTTATCTACAGTGAGAGAAGTAAATTTAAGAGCTACTAAGATTCAACAGATTTTCAAGTTGTATATTAATTGAGGTGGAAAGATAAGAATTCACTTCTTGAAAATATTGAAGCAAATGCAACTGAGCAATTAGGTTCCAAACGGAAAATTTGGATGTATTTATGTTGAATCAACCAACTCATCTGATCTGTAGTGACATACAGATCGCGAAAAGCCTATTCGAGTCATACGATTTACACAAGTACGACAAGGAAAATAT
>CAJUYH010009408.1:0-13820 GCA_910591685.1 Galerucella tenella
GAATTTGTGCATTATTTAGTCTTCTTATGTGCTTTTCAATTGGATTTGAGTGTTTTTTGACATATTTCGAGAACCGTTGTCCGTTTCGAGCTGTAATTGCGTGAAACCGAGAGTATTTGGATGAAATAAGGTCGAATTGTGAGTTTTCTTATCGTTTTAGACTGTTTTCAGCGTTCTTTCGAGTCTTGGTCTGTATTTGACTGAAATAGAATAGAAAATGGTCCATTTGCAAGCTAACTTTCGTTTCAAATCATATTCGAGTGAATTTGTGCATTATTTAGTCTCCTTGTATGCTTTTTAAGTGGATTTAGGGGTTTTTGAATTATTTCGAGAACCGTTGACTGTTTCGAGCTGTAATTACGTGAAATCGAGAGTATTTGAATGAAATAAGGTCGAATTGTGAGTTTTCTTATCGTTTTAGACTGTTTTCGGCGTTCTTTCGAGTTTTAGTTTGTATTTGACTGGAATAGAATAGACAATGGTCCATTTGCATGCTAACTCTCGTTTTAAATCATATTCGAGTGAATTTGTGCATTAGTTAGTCTCCCTGTGTGCTTTTTAAGTGGATTTAGGGGTTTTTGAATTATTTCGAGAACCGTTGACCGTTTCGAGCTGTAATTACGTGAAATCGAGAGTATTTGGATAAAATAAGGTCGAATTGTGAGTTTTCTCATCGTTTTAAAATGTTTCCAGCGTTCTTTCGAGTTTTGGTTAGTATTTGATTGAAATAGAATAGAAAATGGTCCATTTGCATGCTAACTTTCGTTTTGAATCATATTCGATTTGTGCATTATTTAGTCTTCTTATGTGCTTTTCAAGTGGATTTGAGTGTTTTTGACACATTTCGCGAACTGTGACCGTTTCGGGCTGTAATTACGCGAAATCGAGAGTATTTGGATGGAATAAGGTCGAATTGTGAGTTTTCTAATCGTTTTAGACTGTTTCCAGCGTTCTTTCGAGTTTTGGTCAGTATTTGACTGAAATAGAATAGAAAATGGTCCATTTGCATGCCAACTTCCGTTTTAAATAATATTCGAGTGAAAAGGTCGAATTGTTAGTTTTCTTATCGTTTTAGACAGTTTTCAGCGTTTTTTCGAGTATTGGTCTGTATTTGACTGAAATAGAATAGAAAATGGTCCATTTGCATGCTTACTTTCGTTTTAAATCATATTCGAGTGAATTTGTGCATTATTTAGTCTTCTCATGTGCTTTTCTAGTGGATTTGTTGTTAAATTTACAAGTTGTATAATGACTTCAAACTAATATCACAGTGAATTAAAAAATATTGTTGTTGTTTGTTCAAGCTCGTTATTTTACTTCGTTCCACTTCCCCTAATTTCTTTGGACAGGTCCTAGGTGTCTGTTAATCCATTGGAATCCAGTTCATGTCACTGGAATGTCACGTACAAATTGGCAGGTACAAGTTGCAGGTACAAAGTCGCAGGTACTAAGTGCATTCACATTGAATACACTTTAGAAAAAAACAGTTTGAGGTAAACCTCTCACCAGTAATTGAAAATTAACCTTATCGGTTCATGGTTCACAGGAGAAAGAAAGCTCATTCTTACTACTCGCTATTAAATTGAACTATGCGATGAGCAATCGACATTCGTTGTATATCCCTTTCCTATTCATTTAAATATTTCAATGATAGTGGTCAAATATAACGTTACACAGCTTGCTTCTACATCCGTCCTTTCTTACTATGACAAAAAAAATGTATCCAATAAATTTAACCCCATAAAAAAAGAGTTTTGGAACAAAGCCAAGGAAGTTAACTTCACTCTCTAACAGAATATAGCTTCTGTCAAGCTAAAATTCCAAATATATTATACCATAATATAATATCATATGAACTACAAAAAAAAACAAGCTAAAACGACTCATATTTTTGGTCGGATATGTGCACCACCACAGCATCACTGATCAAGAAATCAACTTCCACCTAATGAGAAGGACCTCGCGAGAGATGTCGCGTCGTGATCTCCAATCTCAGCTTCAGCCGAAATCCAACACAACGTTCCTTAAATAGAGAAGCTTCTAGGATCGATAAACTAAATGAAAGAATAACAACAACAACAAAAAATTCTGGAACAAGGTGATACAAGTCCAAGGAGGCTCGATCTAACCCCCGCTTCTGTCAAGCTGAAATTTTAGGGATAAGAAACTTACAACGGCATCCCACAACAGTACTGTCGGAAAATCCCCTGAGCGATATGTGAGCCATGTTGGCACAAACGCAGTAGCTAACCCCCCAAGTAGATTTGTGATGTCTTTTAGTCAAAACAATAAGTTTCAATAATATAAATGATAAATTCCCTTGAAGCTAATTCCAATTAATCATGAATCGTTTTATAAATAAGAAATAGGAAGGTGGCACGTACGAAGTCAAGTTCAGAGCGTGAAATAAACATAAACAGTATTATTTATATTTACTAACGATGAACTTGACTCGTCGTATAAATATGTTAACGATAGTGTTTTAGGATTCATCCCATTCATTCCATTCTGATTATTCTAATCATTTTAATCATTACAATTACTATTAATATTAGTGTTAGTAATAAGTAGTTTAATGTATACTAGTAAAGTAAAGTAATAAACAGAACATGTCCCAGTGCTACAGGTAGTTATTTTATTCCTGTAAGATAACACACCGAGTGACCAGCAGCACCACCTATTCAGAGGCCCTTCCACACATATAATTTACCAAGTATCCATAGTAGGATACATTCATTACATGGCGATCCTGCAAACAATTGGAATTCTGTGAAACATGGGTGGTAAATCAACGAAGCAAGCGGTCCAGGAAAATGGTGTGGTCAACAGCAATTTCATAGTCCAAGAAGAGAAAATGGAAGCAGATCTGGAGGTGAAGACTCTCATCTACATCATTGTGGTTGTTTTGGTACTACAAAACATACAAAACATACAGAAGACAAATGAAGAGGGAGATAAGAAGAAATTTACAGCAAAGCACACTGAATCTTTAACCCGCCGTCACTGGCGTCCCCTTTTTTTACACGATCGCTCGCGTGTTAGATTTTATCTAACATTTGGTTATTTTATTTATTTATTTTATTCTTTTATTCATTTATTTATTTATTTTACTTATTTATTGACCAGTTGGGTTAAAAATTATTTAATTAACATATTTTGTACTTGGTTATTAAAATATTTATTAAAATAAAATACACATTAATATAAAATAAACAGTTATAACCCTGCAGTGGTGGCGCCAAGTCTGTCAGACCCGAGCGGATTTATTTCATACATAAAAGTGGGGGAGCCGGGCCCAGCAGCTTGGTGCGGCCAGTACCTTCCTACCGGTTAGTATATTAGTGATCGTGGTAGTATTCGCGTCGAGAATAGTATATTATTAAACGAGCAATTTATGATAGCCATAATTCACGATGGGTGACGTTTGCGTCACGAGCCGCAGGCGAGGGGCGCAAGTCACCCAAGTGAATTATGGCCATAAATTGCGAGTAGAATACTATACTTTGTCCACGACACTTAATTTATTTATTAATAAATAAAAGTCAGTAGCGATTTGGCATATTACTAACCTCAAAATGTTGTGGCAGCTACTTCAAATAATTTGACATATATAGAGATGGGAGATACTGTAGAAAGTATCAATACAACGTACCGTTATAAATATATTGTTTTAAAATACTTAATATTAGAAAATATCGTTATAAAAAGTATCAATACTAAAAATTACAATATTTTATAGATACGATATATGTCAGAAACAAATCTCCCGAACAAAATACACAGATTTAATAGTTTATTCCATATTGTACCCCATCTCTAGTCGTGAATTATGAACCATAATACACTACAGTGTATTATGAACCATAATTCACTACAGTTGATATATGGGTACCATATATCTTTAGTTAGGAGGTAAAATATTGACTTATCATTAGGTGGT
This sequence comes from Galerucella tenella, assembly GCA_910591685.1. Taxonomy (NCBI): domain Eukaryota; kingdom Metazoa; phylum Arthropoda; class Insecta; order Coleoptera; family Chrysomelidae; genus Galerucella; species Galerucella tenella. The sequence continues at coordinate 3,941 of CAJUYH010009408.1, forward strand.
CGTGGACAAAGTTTTTTATATTGGTTCTGTGCGACTTTTGGGTCTGTCAGACTTGGTGCCACTGCTAGTGTAACAAAAATTTTGTTGGCAGGTAAGTCAAATAATATTATGTTTTATTCACGAACGCAACAATTATTGTGATTTAGTTTTTATATTTATTAAAATAAACTATATTGTTTCAGGAAAATGAATTATGAGAAAGATCAGGCCAAATTGCTTCAGCTTCTAGATGAAGTTGTTAGTGACACAGAAGAAATATATGACGATGTTGAGTCTGAGGGAGAAGCCGATAGTATTCAAGCACATTTGTCTGACTCTGACACTGAACAGGAAGGTGTGAAAAAACGTTGTTATCTTTGCAAAAAAGACAGTAAAACGCGTTATTTCTGCAAAATTTGCAAAAAATTTATTTGTTTATCACATGCTGAATTTCTGTGCCCGAGTTGCATACCGGAGTCCGAAAACTGAAGAAACGGCTCAGCGATACCTTATTCTTTAAGATACAATACATTACTTTTTGATTTTTAGTTTTTTTCTTAAAGCAAATCGCTCAATTTTGTATGTTTGATTTATTTTTAATAAAAAGAGATACGTGTTAACTTTTACTTGACTTTTCAATATACAATGTTTTTCTGGGTATTGGCAGGGTTAATTCTGGTTAAAAGTGATGTATAAACATAATTAAGAAGAAGAAAAAATTAAATAGTCACAAACTGTATTTTTGAAAAATTTTAAAATGTGGGTCTGTCAGACTTGGCGCCACTACTCATGTTAAACATATGGGCGCCACCACTGCAGGGTTAAGTCAAAAAAATATTAATAAAAAAAACGCATATGTGTTATGAGTAAGGCCGTGATAACATTCCTAAAGGCTCGGCCAAAAAACCGCAAGTTGAAAAAAAATATGACCGATTTTTCTAACGGTGCGAGTGACGTTAAGATGGTGAGATTTTTTTTTTTGTAAACTTTAAAGGTATATTCTGTTTTGTGTTAATATTTGATATTTTATTTAAATTTCCTTTCATTGATAATGAATCAATTAATTTTAAATGTCCTCGAGTGATGGAAATGTAGTAACGTGGGATCAATTTGAGATTAAATTGAATTTAATTTTAGAAGATATACGCAAGAATAGTAAGCGAGTGTTAAAAAAGGAGGTTCCTAAAAGTTCAGAAAGTCATATAGATATAATAAATAAGTTGTGTGATTCATTTAATAATTTCTCTAGTTTAATAAATAAGAATTGGTATACGTTAGATGAGTATCAGCAGAGTACATGTATTTTATATTTTGACAAAATCAGAGATAAGGTAGAGAAAGCATTTCAAGTGTTAGATTGTCGGTATAAAGTTCCGTCTCAATTGATTACACGTAATAATTTAATTAATAAAGAAGTATTAGAAGCAACGAGCAAAGATAAAAAGGATAAAATGGCATGAGTATGGTATGAGTGATGGTATGGCATGGTATGAGTGATTTTTTCAATTTAACTGGTAAGATATTACCAAATGAGTTTAATGGAGATACAAGCAAACTACAGTCTTTTGTAGATGCGGTTAGCCTACTACAAGTATACGCAGCAGAGCATGAGAGTAATGCTGTGTTATTCGTGAAAACAAAACTGACTGAAAAAGCCAGGGTTTTGATTACTACTGAGAATTCTCTGAGAGAAATAGTCGATACACTCAAGAAAGGACCCAGAGGAGGCAGCACTAGTTTGGTAAGTGCTAAACTAAGTGGTAAACTAAGGCAAAATAATAAAGATCTCGTCGGATATGCTTCCGAAATGGAGAAACTGACCGAGAGTTTACAAGCCGCGTATTTGGCAGAAGGAATGCCACTACACTTAGCAACGAAGTATTGTAGTATACTATAATCTATGTACTATATATTTATACGTATTAGATCGTTACACCTTTTATCATTTTATAATGTCAATGTTCACTGTTTAATGTCAAGCTCAGTTCTTGCTTAATAAAGCCTATTCACGAAGGTTTTGCGTTATTTATTACAATTTATTAAGCAAAAACTATAAAATGGACAAACTACTAAGGCCGGACCGATTTGATGTAGATCCGAACTCTCCTAAAGCTGCCCTTGAATGGTCACACTGGAAAACTACTTTTGAAAATTTTATTTCTTCTGTTGAAGGAATAAATGAGGTAGAAAAACTCAAGCTACTCGTAAATTATGTAAGTCACAACAATTTTGTACTCATTTCCGACTGTAAGAAATATGCTGATGCTATGCAAGTCCTCGAATCTGCTTTTGTAAAACCTAAGAACGAAATATTTGCAAGACATAGTCTTATGACAAGAAAACAACAATTCGGAGAAAATGTGGATCAGTATATATTAATCTTAAAGCAACTAGCTAACGACTGTAATTTTAAAACTGTTTCTTCTAATCAAAATCGAGACGACTACATAAGAGATGCTTTCATTACTGGACTAACTTCTGTGCACATTAGGCAGCGTTTGTTAGAGAATCATACTTTAACATTAGAAGAAACTATAATCTCAGCTCAATCACTAGAATCCGCGCAAAAACATTCAGAAGCTTATATTTCTGCTCCTCAAGTTGTTAATTCAATCCAATCAATAGAAAATTCGCCAGAATCTAATCAAGTTACGTCTGCTGCTATCAAAAACTTCAAATGCTACTACTGTGGATCTAATAGAAAACATTTACGGAGTTCATGTCCAGCTAAAAATTCTGTTTGTTCTGAATGTGGTAAACAAGGACACTTCTCAAAAGTATGTCAAAGCAAGAAGTATAAACCTTCTTCAGCTTCAATTTTACCTGTTGCTTCTTCATCCATCTCTTCAAACTCCAAATATCTTGCTGCCGCCCCACAAAGCTTATCTAAAAGTCTAGTTAAAATTAAAATTAACGGAACTCCTGCCGACGCTTTAATAGATACTGGGAGCTCAGAATCGTACCTAAATAAAAACTTTGCATCATTCTTGAAGATTGAAATTCTTCCAAGTTCTGGTCACATACTAATGGCATCCACGAAATTGAAGTCTTCTATATCTGGACACTGCTTCGTAGATTTAACAATAAAGGATGAATTGCATCCAAATATCCGTTTATCTATTCTTCAAGATTTATGTGCTGATGTAGTTATTGGACATGATTTACTTAAACAGTATTTCGCTCTCGAAATCACATTTGGAGGCCCAAAATTACCTTTAATAATTGATTCATCTGACAAAATATGCAGTTTAGCTCATCTTAATATAGAATATCCCACACTATTTTCAAATTTATCAGACGATTGCAGACCTATTGCAACTAAGTCTAGACAATTTTCGACAGAAGATTCTAAATTTATATCTGATCAAGTAAGTTCCCTCTTATCTCATGGCATTATAGAAGAAAGTAACTCGCCTTGGCGCGCTCAGGTATTAATTACGAAGAGTGAAACTCATAAGAAAAGAATGGTGGTCGACTATTCTCAAACTATCAACAAATTTACATATTTAGATGCTTACCCACTTCCGAACATTGAAGTTGTAGTCCGCACTGTTGCAAAATATGCTATATTTAGTACTATCGATCTCCAGAGTGCTTACCACCAGGTACCAATACGAGAAGAAGAAAAGCATTTTACAGCTTTTGAAGCCGATGGGAAGTTATATCAGTTCCGACGAGTACCTTTTGGAGTCACTAATGGAGTTGCTTGCTTTCAGAGGGTTATAGATAATATTATAAAATTGGAAAACCTAGAAGGTGTACATGCATATCTGGATGATATTACTATTTGCGGAATAGATCAAGTACAACATGATGACAATCTTAACAAATTTATGCAAGTTGTAAAGAAGTACAATTTTACAATTAATGAAAAGAAAAGTTTGTATTCACAAAAATCTATTAAACTTCTTGGATACTTAATCGAAAATCAAACTCTAAAACCTGACCCTGAACGACTTGAACCTCTAATAAAACTGCCACTACCTCAAAACTCTCAATCGCTCAAAAGAGCTATTGGTATGTTTTCTCACTATTCCAAATTTATTCCTCGTTTTTCAGAAAAAGTCCATCGATTAGTTACCATCAAAACTTTCCCTTTGTCTGATCAGGTAGCTCAGGATTTTGAAATTCTTAAAAATGAAATTGCTTTGTCAGCTGTAACTTCTATTGATGATAAAATTCCCCTTGTCGTTGAGACGGATGCGTCTGACCATTCTATTGCTGCGACTCTCAGTCAAGAAGGAAGACCTGTAGCCTTTTTCTCAAGGACATTAACAAGTTGTGAAAGAAATCATTCTTCCGTTGAAAAAGAGGCATATGCTATAGTTGAGGCCGTTAAAAAATGGCGCCACTTCTTAATTGGAAGACACTTTCAACTTATAACAGACCAAAAATCGGTATCGTTTATGTTTAACATGCGACACTCCAGTAAAATCAAAAACGAAAAGATTATAAGGTGGCGTCTAGAATTATCCTGTTACAGTTTTGATATTCAGTATCGGCCAGGAACTGACAATGTGGTACCTGATACTTTTTCAAGAGTTTGCTGCACAACTCTTACTAATCTATCTTTAATTGATTTACATCAAGCTCTATGCCATCCTGGGATTACCCGAATGGTACATTATATAAGATCTCGTAATTTACCCTACTCTATCGAAGAGGTACGTGCTATGACAGCTGGCTGTCCTGTATGTTCAGAAATTAAACCAAAGTTTGTGAAAATTCAAGGAAAATTGATAAAGGCTACTTCACCATTCGAAAGGCTATCCTTAGATTTCAAAGGACCCCTTCCTTCTAATTCTCGTAACAAATACATTCTCACAATTATAGATGAATATACTAGATTTCCGTTTGCTTATCCATGCCGAGATCTGACTGCAAAAACTGTTATCGAATGTCTTACTAATTTATTTTCAATTTTTGGCATGCCTGGCTACATTCATTCTGATCAGGGTGCATCTTTCATGTCTCATGAACTGAAAAAATTTTTACATTCATATGGAATACCCACAAGCAGAACTACCGCTTATAATCCTGAAGGTAATGGCCAAACCGAAAGATACAATGGAATTATTTGGAAAACAATTTCTCTGGCCCTTAAGTCAAGAAATTTCAAATCTGATCAATGGGAAGAAGTACTTGACGTCGCCCTCCATTCTATTCGTTCACTCTTATGCACAGCTACAAATACTACACCGCATGAAAGAATGTTTATTCATCCAAGAAAATCACCAAATGGCATTGCAATACCTTCATGGCTAATGAATCCTGGAAAAGTATTTGTTCAGACCGACCCTGTCTGTTAATTTCTCCCTCCGTCCGAGTTGGATCGAGGCGAGCGACGACGGCCAGCAACGACGAGACTCTACCTTCTGTTTTCAAGAAAGAAGGACGTACGAATGTGAAAGACTCAGTTTTAATTTTGAATTTATTCATTTTGTTCACGTTGTAAAGTTTAAGTAATTCAATAAATATCAAATGTTTTAAATAAGTGCATTTAACAACCAGCCTATACAGTCCAACATGGTCCATTCGACCCGATAATAAGAATAATTCAAGATATCAAGACTCAAGGTCGTTTGTGGCAGCAAGCAGACGACCGATACGTTAGAAGTCATATTGGTGCGGTAAGTTCCCAGTCAATCCAAATTCCTTTTTATCTTTCGGCACGTTGTCAAAGTAAACCTTTTATAAATAAACGCTTTTTTGAGTGCATGCTTTGTTTGGGGTTCGGACTAAGCCGACCAAGAAAATATTATTGATATTTTTAATATTCAAAAGTGGAAAATAAATTCATCTTTAGGGAATTATTTGTAAAAAGTACAGTTTAACAGAGTGGTATCTGAGGCATTTACATATTTATTTCATTTTATTTAATAAGCTCTTCAATTTTCTTGTTTTATTTATAATAACGTAAAAAATATATACATAATGGAGGAGGATATCAAGGCTTTAATAAAGAAACGTGGTACAGTCAAGGCTAAAATAACTTTATTCGAAAAATTTATGAACAGTTTGCAAACAATCGAAAATACGTTAGAACGAGCAAAAATCATTGAATTAGAGCAAAGGTTACAGGATACCGAAACATTGATGTCTCAGTTTGATGAATTGCAAACAGACATAGAATGCGCAGTAGCAGACGTGGATTCGCAACTGGTGGAACGCGAAGAATTTAATAACAGGTTTTATTCGGTTTTATCATTGGGGAAAGACATTTTAGAAAAACAGAATCAAGCTGATACAGGTATTGATAACAGGAGTGTGTCATTACAATTAAATCAATCAATTAATCCTACAGAAGGGGTCAAATTGCCAGAAATTAACTTACCCAAATTTGACGGTTCGTTTCAAAATTGGCTAGATTTTCGGGATATATTCCAGTCTCTAATACACGAAAATAAGAGACTGAATGATATTCAGAAATTCCATTACTTACGAGCCTCATTAATCGGCACAGCGCCACAAGTCATTAAAACTATTGAATTTTCCGCAAGTAACTACGAGTTTGCATGGAAATCTTTATACGAAAGATATAATAACAAAAACCTTCTCATTCAAAATCACATCAATTCCATTTTTAAAATGGAGTCTTTAACAGCTGAATCAGCTATAAAAATCAGAAACTTAAGCGATAATTTATTTAAAAATTTAACCAGTTTAAAACAGTTAGGAGAACCAACCGAGCATTGGGACACAATAATAATTTATGTAGCATCTAATAAATTAGATTTCAATACAGCACGAGAATGGGAAAGAATCAAAGCGAAACAGAGCAATTCTTGTACCCTGGAAGATTTCAAGATCTTTTTAAGACAGCGCGCAGACCTTTTAGAAAACATGGAAATGAATTGTAAAAATGAATGAATGAAAAACGTTCATTTACACGCGAAGTTCCCAATGTTAATCGAGACAACAAGCTTGCTCATTCGAGAGGTATGTTTGCAAATTCAAAAGACGGTAAGAAAGTCAACAATAAATCAAACTTTTCATGTCATTTTTGCAAGGGCGATCATAATCTCTTTTATTGTAACAACTTTTTGAAACTTTCTATACCCGATCGTACGAAAAAAGTTAATGAATTGAAGTTATGCTTCAATTGCTTACGACCCAATCATCTTCTCAAAGATTGTACCTGGTCAGGTTGCAAAGTATGCGGTGAAAAACATAATACCATTTTGCACAATACAGATCAGGCTAATGTAGCAGTTGGAGTGAATTTACAAAGGGACGATGACAGTTCGATTGTCAAGTCGCAATATTGTAACGTACAAAACACAAACTGCAATCTATCTATAGCAAAAAATGCCATTTTGTGTACAGCAATGATTCAAGTCCGAGATATTACAGGAAATTTCATACCAGTACGAGCACTTCTGGACTGTGGATCACAGTCTAGCTTCATAACTTCGAAACTATGCGCTCTTTTAAAAGTAGATACAGAAAAAACTAATTTAACGATTTCAGGAATATCAGACAAATTATCACGTGCTAGTAACAAATGTCATTTAAAAATTCGGTCCTTCATCAATTCATACAGTTTTAATTTGACATGTTTTGTTCTGGACAAAATAACAAGTGATTTACCAGACTTTCATATTAATCGCGATTTAATAAATATTCCTGAACATATTCAATTAGCAGATCCGAGCTTTGATCAAGCGCAAAAGATAGATATATTACTCGGAGCTGATATCTTTTGGCATCTTCTAGATACAGAAAAGTACGAGCTCGGTAGAAATGGTCCCATCCTGTACAGTACTCGCATTGGGTGGATTGTAGCAGGACCCTTTTCGTCCTTTAGCAACAACACCATTTGTAATTTGAGTAAAAATGCCTTAATTCAAGAACAACTTACTAAATTCTGGGAAGTAGAAGAAATCACAAATAATAAGCCATTATCTAATGAAGAAGTCTTGTGCGAAAACCATTTTGTTGACAATTTAACGTACTCTACGGATGGTAGGTTCATAGTATCACTTCCTCTAAAAGGTTCTCCTCACAAGCTCGGGAATTCTCGCGACACAGCAATTAAACGATTTATCAGTCTTGAGAAAAAACTTCTTGCAAATGATTCACTGAGAAATTTATATACAGATTTTCTAAAGGAATACGAACGACTCGGTCATATGACTGAACAGAAGAATATAAAAAATTATGAACCCGAATATTACTTACCTCATCATGGCGTTCTCAAAGAATCCAGTTCTACGACTAAACTTCGCGTTGTCTTTAATGCATCAGCACCAACATCATCAGGTGTTTCTTTAAATAATTTACTGATGACGGGTCCAATAATTCAATCGGATTTATTTTCAATACTTTTACGTTTTAGAATGGGCTCGATTGTCCTTTCCAGCGACATAAAGATGATGTACAGACAAGTGCTCATCAATCCAAAACAGAGAAATTTGCAGAAAATTATATGGCGTGCTAGTCCTAGTGAGCCAATTAAAACATATCAGCTTAATACGGTAACATACGGAACAACTACAGGATCCTTTTTAGCAATTCGAAGTTTACATGAAGTAGCAAACGAATGCTTATATTCTGATCCAAAGATATCCAATATTATTAAAAGGGATATGTACGTTGATGACCTACTCACTTCTGTAGATTCGCCTGAAGAAGCAGAATATGTAATTAAAACAATTTCTGACGTTCTTATTAGTCGAGGATTTGAACTACGAAAATGGAAATCCAATCGCTCGGATATAATACAAAATTTAAAGTTAGATTCAGACGACAATACAATTCATTTTTATGAAAACAAGGATTGTGATAAAATTTTAGGTCTTTCTTGGAGAAGCACACAAGATTCACTTACCTATAAAGTAATGGATGCAAACTTAACTGACCTAAACCAAATTACTAAACGAGCCATTTTATCAAGAATTGCAACGATTTTTGATCCTCTAGGATTAGTAAGCCCTTGCATAATCATTGCTAAAATCTTATTGCAAAAATTGTGGGCAGAAAATCTTACCTGGGATCAACCTTTACCTGGCCACATTTTGACCGAATGGCTAGAATTTTCATCAGAACTCAATCTTTTGAATTATATATCGATTACTCGTAAAGTTACTTGCATCGACCCTAGTTTTATTTCTTTACACGGTTTTTCAGACGCGTCAGAATCAAGTTACGGAGCTTGCATCTATATTGTATCAAAAACTAGAGAAGGGCAAGTAGAATGTAATTTATTGTGTGCTAAGTCAAAGGTAGCTCCTTTAAAGATATTAACTATACCACGTCTTGAATTATGCGCAGCTCTTTTGTTAGCCCGACTTATTTCTACAGTTTTAAATTCCATACAGATTGAATTCAGTGAAATTTATTGTTGGTCGGATTCTTCCATAGTTTTGGGGTGGTTGCAAACGTCCCCTAATTTATTAAAACCATTTATAGATAATCGAGTTGCTGAGATACAAAAATTGACAAATAATTTTGAATGGAGACATGTGCCTAGTGCTGATAACCCGGCGGATTTAGTGTCTCGAGGTGTTAAGCCAACAAACATTCTCGGATTAGAAATGTGGTGGCACGGACCCTCTTGGTTACTTAAGGACCAAAAGGAGTGGCCAATTAATCGATTTATTTTAAAAGATTTGCTGAAATGCGACAATGTTCTTTTATCGTTAATTTACCAAAAACTCATTTTCCATTTGAAAGATTTTCTAACCTAATGAAAATAAAACGTGTTGCAGCCTTTATTTTTAGATTTTACTTTAATGTTAAAAGTCACGTTAAAAATCGAATTTTTACACACCCAACATTGTCGGAAGTTGAATACAGTTTTCAAAAACTTATAACAATAGCTCAAATGGAATCATTTTCAGACGAATATTCCTTTTTAAGCAAAAAATCAGATCTTCCCAAGAACAGTAGAATTTTAAGT
>CAJUYH010009409.1:0-13820 GCA_910591685.1 Galerucella tenella
AAGCAATCCAATTTATTTTTGGAAGCACATTTTTCAATTTTTTTTCAGATGTCAGTTCAAATATACACGACAAGAAACTACATAATGATTTTTCTTTGATGTTATTACACTGAATAATTAATTTTAGATTTAAAATTTACCTTCAATAGAAAATACAGCACTTTAATTGCTTTAATTGCTGCCTGACTGTCGGAATATATGGTTATGCGTCGATCCACATAACCTCTGTCTAGGTTTATCTGCGCACATTCCAAGATAGCATAATATATCTCGGCCTGATATGCAGATACACCCTGTGTTCTTGGGTTCCTGGAGTAAATTCCAGCCCCTGATCTACCACCGGAGCATGAGCCATCTGTGTACCAGACGGTTCCATTAGGCTGTATATTCCTCTCTTTTTCCCAGGACTCTCTAACCCGTATCATGGCCCTGTATGGGGTAGCGAAGTAGTACTCACGCAGGCATTCATCAGCCGCTCGAGCCAGAACTGGAATATCTTCCAGGAGCCGGAGCTTCTTGACGTGCCTGCACTCTTCCCCTCTTCGCACGTATCCCAGCCGTTTCAAGCGCAGGAAAGCCCTCCCCGCCTCAGCCTCGATCACATGGTGAAGAGGCCGAAGACCAAGGATCACCTCCATCGCAACAGTTGGTGTAGTTCTCATGCAGCCAGTTGCCCCCAAACTGACCACCCTTTGAAGGCGTGCCAGTTGCGATCTAGCCGTGACCAAAAATACCCTCAGCCACCAGACCAGAACCGCATATGTGAGTATAGGCAGCATAATCACTCTATAGAACCATATGATCGTTTTGGGGGTCAGTCTCCACCTCGGACCAATGGCTCTCCTACAGGCCCAATACGTGTTTGTCACCTTGCTCAGGTGACTATCAAGATGAGCCTTCCATGTCAGTAATTTATCAAGGATCACTCCTAGATACTTCACCTGTTCAACCACCGACAGTGGTACTCCATCAAGATTTAGACCCTCAGGTCTTATACCTCTCTTTTTGGTGAAAGCAACTATCTCAGCCTTGGAAGGATTAAGCAAGTCCGTGTTCGTTTCACCACCCATGTACCCTATCCAGAGCCCTTTGCAAGAGGTCCCTTAGAACGGTAATGTGCCTTCCAACAACAAGGACAACGATATCATCGGCATACCCAATCGTTAGAAAGCCATCACCGTTTAAAAGGGTTATTAGCTCGTCAATGACTAGGTTCCACAATGTGGGCGAAAGAACACCCCCTTGCGGACATCCCCTAGCGACGATTACTTTTGCCACATGGTCTTTTCATGTGGCCTTTACTGTACGGTTGCACAACATGGCCCCAAGCCAGTGAGTGATCATTGGCTCTATTCCATGGTTTGCCGCAGCCCTACACATGGATCCTACAGGGGTGCTGTCAAACGCCCCTTGTATATCCAAGAAAGCTCCCAGGGCGATCATGCCATTTTCCAGCGCCTTCTCCACCTGAGTTACCAGTTGGTGTAAGGCACTTTCAGTTGACTTGCCACACCTAAAAGCATGTTGGTTGTTGTGCAAAGGATACCTAAGCCCAACCTTTTCCTTTATGTACCGATCAGCCACCCTTTCCAGTGTTTTCAGCACAAATAATGAGTCTAAAGGATTTAGCCACCGTATATGTGGTACGACCCGGCTTGGGTATGAAGACGACTTTCACCTGCCTCCACTGTTCAGGGACATACCTGCGTGCCAAACAGGCCCGAAAGATATGCACCAGAATTGTGCCAACGGCCTCCCAGCCTTGTTGGAGCAAAGCCGGGAAGATTTGGTCTTTCCCCGGAGACTTGTATGGTCTGAATTACCGTATCGCCCAATAGTACAGGAAATGAAGCTCAAAAAAGGTAAAACCTCGCAATTTTTTCGTCCAGCATGGATTGACTTGAAATTTTAACAGGAGGTAGGTGATAGCCGAAGGTTCAAAATCTACATCGAACCGAAGGGCGCTAAATGGTTTTTAGGGGTGAAAAGTACCCTCATTTGTCAAAAATCATAAAATAACATTTTAAACCTTAAATGGGTAAGATTTGGTTTGGATAAGTTGAATAATGATTGTTTAGAGCTTTGGAATACAATTTCATCATATTTCAACCCTTAAAAAGCAGCCCCTGTTACAGCTCAATGTAAAGAAAATCACGAATCCTTAAAAAATGATTTCGCCTCTGATTGATTTGCATAAAAATTTGGGATTAGGCTCAACTTACCCTCTGCTTTATATATCATGTCATGCCGACGAACCCTGATTGTTTCTTAGGAGTCAAAACTACCCCTAAATGTCAAAAATTAAAAAATAGCATTATAAATCTTAAGATAGGTGAAAATTGGCTTGAATTAGTAAAATGATGAATTTGTTACATTTCAAAATACAATTTTATACTTTTTCAACCCTTAAAAATCAACTGTTATTAGTGTTATATAAAAAAAAATTGCCAAGAGAAAAAAATAATTAATGCTAATAGGGATTTGCTCAATAATTCTGTTGTGAAAAAAATGTGTCACGTGCATTAAATAACTTTTCAACCTTTAAAAACCACCCTTCACAACAATGCAATTTTTATAAACTATTTTAATAGATATTTCGTATATATAACGCCCCACTGCCGAATAAACCGGTTTTGTACATTATTATGCTTCCAAGTGCACTATACTATACCTACTATTAAAATTTTTCGAAAAAAAAAAATCGATTGGTTTTTTTAACGTATTTCCTTCATTTTTTATGATAAAAAGTTTATTCAAAAACGATTTTGTAGGGTTTTTCAATAACTACAAGGATCTGTAAGTTAAATCTCTTTAGACCCTTTTGTTTTTAAATGGGGTGAGTTTGAAGGGCTAAAAGAACGTGGTGCTCGTGCGTGAATAGACGTTTTAAACTGCTATATCTCGTCAAATATTAACTGTACAAAAAATCTACTTGCAGGAAAATTTTTGTCATAAAAAAAGCTACAATTTCGTTTTTTAACTTTGCTTGTTCCTCTAACACTTTCGGAATTATTTTGAAAGAAAAGGTAAAAAATACAAAATTATGAAAAATAACTTTTTACTTTAAGCCATAATTTTTCGAAAACTATGAATTTTAAATTGGTCAAACTTCTTGAACATATTAACCATACATGTACAAATGGAATTGCACAAGGGTAAAGATCAATTCTAATTAGGGGGGTAGTTAGGGGGTTGTTTTCACCGATTTTTTTGTATAAAAAATTCAGTACTGACATTATTTTTGTCATAATTCACTCAATTTTGATGCTACAGACCTTTTTTTTTAACGAAAGGTCTAATTATGCTCTTTGAAAAAGATTCTATGAGTTTTCTACGAAAAATGCATCATTTTTCCGGTATTTGACTTTGAATCTATCACATTTTGCATTTGGGAAATAAAGCTAATCAGTGATGGGCCATATCTCGGTTCCTATTGGTTTTAAAAAAATTATAAGAAAAGGGTTTTGCTTGTTTTTTTAAGAGCTACAATTTTGCTTTCCACAGTTTTTTTGATAAAATGCATAATTTTCGAGTTAACCTCGAAAAACATATCAAAAACGTCGATATTTTCCTCTAAAATGCGTTACTTTCAATCGCGAATAACATAGAAAATATTAATTTTACAAAAAAAAATGTGTGGAACATTTTTTGCTTAGAATCACTTTTTCAATCGATTCCTGTGATTGAAATGTAATAAACAATTTTCACCCCCGAGTTGGGGTGGCAACCACCCCCAAGGCTTTAGCGCCCTTCGGTTCCATATAGATTTTGATCCTTGGGCTATCACCTACCTTCTGTTAAAATTTCAAGTCAATCCATGCTGGACGAAAAAATTGCCAGGTGAAATGCTTCATTCCCTGTACTACAAGTACTCCGCTCGTATGTGACCATTTCTTTTGCTAGAAGATAGTCCTCTTTACATGGTCGCTGTATACCTACATATCCCATGTCAGGACACTCCTGCTTGATTCCCTCATAACCGGGGAAGTGTGTCTCTAGTATATGCTGCAAGGTACCCACCGGGGTTTCGGTGAAAACACCCGGTGCGACTTCCATGCAGCTTAGAGCGCTGTCCGGGGATTTCGTTAAGATCCGGCGCAGCCTTGACATTTGAGGTACCGAGACGATATCCTCACAGAAGGCCCGCCAGGCATCTCTCCGAGCCAACCTGACCGCACTCTTGTTCTCATTTCGTTTCTGGCGGTATTGCTCCCAATCCAGATCCGACTTTGTCTTCCCAGCCCTATTAAATAGGAGCCGGGTATGTTGCCGTAGCGAGTCCAGAGACTTGTTCCACCATATGTGGCCCTTACCCTCCTTCCTCTTTTTTTCGGCGCAGTTTTCTTCATAAGACGAGACAATAATCGAGCCCAGCTCCGCTATGGCCCAATCGATCTCATCATTATTGCTTAAGTTCCTAGGGAAACCGCCAAGCCTCCTTGCAAGATTCAGTTTATACCGTTCCCAGTTGGTAGTCTTGAGGTCCTTATACTTAATTGATTGTTTTTCAACAGCATCCCTGTAACTGAAACAAATGTAACTGTGATCCGACAATGACGGATCATCATTAACATGCCAGTCTTACTTGCCATACTTACAACGGTACTTGATGCAAGCGTCACATCCAGCCTCTTCCCTGCTATTGACGCCTGTGCTGCCCCACATAGTGTGGTGCGCATTGGCATCGCAGCCAATAAGAAGAGGCAGTTTCCTGACCATGCAGTATTCCACCGCCTTGCGGAACTCCTCAGTAGGTGGTAGCTCTGGTGAATCATAGTAACCCCCTCAGACAGACTAGACATTTCTAACGTTAGTCCGACAATACCATACGACACACTAAAAATCATGTTAGAATGATTAGATCTAATATCAGTATCTTCAATTACATTTCTACGAATAGGTGCAACAGATGCCGCATACAGCCACATAATAAGCTTCAGACGCCAAGTTTACATTACCCCTATAGAATCTCCCACTTTAGCCTAATCTCTGGAAATCACAGCCGAAAAACTTCATTATCGTATTTTTCTCCTCTTAGATAGTCAGAAATGTTTTAATTGCAAACTTTTTGGTCACGTTGCTGCCAATTGTCCTACCTTACAAAAACCAAAGTCTCCTGTCCAAACGAACACAATAAATCATGACCCTCCCCAAACATCACCTGAGCAAACTAAACCAACAACATTTTCTCAACCAACTCCTACAGATATATTCTCTACCCAATCTAATCTGGCAGTAAACACCCCCACGGCTGAAATAAGCGGAATATCACAAAAAAACCTTAACAACTATGTCTAATTCTACAAATGAACGATTCCTTTCGTCGGAATCCTTTCCGGATGCATCTGGATGCAACCAGCTTTCTCAACCTCAGAAGGTCCAAAGAAGAATAAACCCTCTGCAATGAGCTCCGCTCCTGTCTATTCCATCCCAGAAGAAGCAAACAGCCATGTAAAACCAGTTATTGAAAATCAAACACCCCCCTATCCTCTGAACTATGACGAATTTAAAAGGATGCTTGAGCACACACACGGAGCTCAGAATGCACATACCGTTGCAAAATACTATATATCAGATATAAAAGGCCTTATTGAAATGTGACTTACACTTTATCCTCTGCTAAAGGAAAAGACCCTAAAAACCCGATTTACCAAATTGAGGAAAAAGCTGGAACAGCAGACAGATGATACCGGCAGCTAATCCTCCATACAGTCCCGTTAATCACAAATATCAATTCAAATAATAAAATTCAATAGTATACTACAATGGAACCCAAATCTCCATTTGGGAATGCTACAAAAGTTCATATCAGAACATCTTCCAGACATTTCATGCTTGCAGCAAAAACACTTCCATAAACACAAAACACTCACCCCAAAACATTTTACGATGGATTCTTTAAAAATCGAAATCGAGCAACGGCCAGTGGAGGTGTAGCCATATTCACGAAATCAATAATAGTAGCGGAAGAAATAAACATCATAGTGGCAGTGGCACCAGATTCAACATAACAGTGGCACCAGATTCAACATAACAGTGGGCACTTCTTCGGCAATAGATCTCAGATTATGTACACCCAATCTTCTGCCCCAACTCTCTTGGCAAATTAATGAAGACATATGACAGCGATCACTTCCCAATAATAATGATCAACACCACAAAATGCTCTCACAACGTTGGAGACTGAATAAAGCGAATTGGACTGATTTTCCACTTCACAACACATTGACGATAATATCCATCTGGCAAAACTACAAGAAGATATAAAGGGCACAGTAGAAGACTTTAACGAAATAATAATGGATGCAGCATACCACGCTATTGGTAAGACAACGCATATGAAAAAGTACAATGCAGTACCATGGTGGAACGAAGAATGTAAGCAGCAGTAAAAGCAAGTAAACAATACAAATATAGTATAGCATACAAAAAGAAGCGAGCGTTTGCTAGACTAACCTTTAAACATAATAAAAGTAAAACTTGGCATCAATATGATGATATATTCAGGGCTATTCTATAAGTAAAGTGGTTATCTCAGTTGTTAACCATAGCAACTCTGCTAACAACTTTCGATAATGACCTTAGTGACCATTTGCGAAATTTTAGTATTCTCTAATACACGGTTGGCAACTGTTGTTATGATAACAACCAGGGTAGGGGATCTGAAGGCGCGAGGGTGCTGCCACATAGAGAGTCTTGTCAGTACTAAAATTTATAATTCACTCAGCCTTTGTATTAATGCTATTTTCATTTATACCAATTTTAATATAACAGGGAATGATTAAACATTCATTAAATTAGTATATTATTTACTTATGATAGTAATTATCCAACTATTGTATTCGCAGATTGATTTTATATGCAGTATAATTATTTTGTTCTCAAATAGTCAATATTGCTGAATTGTATATTAAATTGAATGATTTTTGTATATTTTGTGTATCACGTTAATATACCAATTTATTTTAAAATTAATTCAGTAGCGCATTTAAATACCCTTCAGAAACCAGATGTACAGGTATATTGATTATAAATCATCCAATGGATATTTTTGTTATTATATCATACATCAAACTTGAAAGTTATAGGATGGACAGTATGTCTTAAACGAAAAATACAGTGACGCACCATGGGTAAGTGGTACAATAAATGATATATTTTTCTGTAATCAGGCGCTTATGTCCTCTCTTCCACTTTCAGTTTTACATTTGAACAAAACAGTCAGTTAAATACGATATGATAACTTGAAAAACTATCCGGAATTGTACTTGGATATTTATGACAGTTTTAAACGTGAAATTGAAAAAGAAATGGAAAAAATACTTTTTTTAGTTTTTTGGGATGATTAGCTTGGATAGATACATTATATTCGGTATTAATTCAGACACCCTTGAAACACTCAGTACTTTTTAATTCAAAGCTGTACTCTTGTATATTCATTTTACTTCATCAAAGTAGTCAGTATATTAACCAATGCATTGATACATAATATCGATTAGTTTCAATTTTATTCCCAAGCGGAATACAACTTAATGTTCTGTTATGGCATTTTTTCCTATCCATTAGTACTTTGGAACGTATAATACTCATATGTTGAATCCATTACAGAAAGGGTCTCTCAATCCTTTAGTGTCAGATATAAATCCTGAAACGGTAATAAAATGTAAGTGGCTTTTATCGTATAAAGGCAAACGCATGTGTCTTTGTAATCATAATTTGAACGTAGAAACTCTTGAATAATATATAGAACTTTATGGCAGCTAAGAGAATATAACGCAAAAAGGCATAATTTTCCATAGCAATCTGGCAGCAAAGAAGTCGTGTGAACATCCCAAAAGCTTTTGTCGAACAATATGCTTTTGTGTAAGTGGCTACTCAAAGTGAAATATCGTTACGTTGGCTATTGTTTGAGAACTCAATAAGTGTTTTTGTTGATGAAACTTCCTAATGTGCTTTTATATGAAGACTAACGATGTTTAAGCACGTATGAATTTCAATGATAATCGAAATAAGACTTAATAAAATGAATAAATAATCGAAGAAAATGTCTATTATAGATTGAACAATGTTTAGATATCAGAATACATTTTTCCTATACTGTAAAACATTGACGAATAAGCTGCGTTGCCGTTTCAACTCGAAAGTAATAGCAACTTGGATATTCCAAATGGATTAATCTCTATGTTGTTTCTGCCCAACAACTTCACTTTTTCCTCCATAGACCCTGCCTGTGACCAATTTGAAATTGAAGGATAATATTATGATGATCTTATGAATTGAATGCTGGGTGTTAAAAACAACATTTACAATTAAATAATAGTGATTTTTTTGAAATCTTTTGTAATGATGTATTTACTTGGCTGGAAGGGTTTTTTGACCAGGAGTAAATCCAGTTCCAGACCATAGCTTTGCTAGGGTGCATGCCGTTTCACACAATACCCTTGTGAGCTGGGACCCATTTGAGAGGTACTCTATTATGTTCTGCAAGAGTTTTTGTAAGCACTCCCAGAAGATATTTTTTTCATTTGTTTTTGGCCACCAAACATAGTCTCCATAGGTTACCATGGGTCTCCACAGCTATGTACGCCAGTGTACAATCCGTGCATTTAGTGGTGGTGAACTGCAGGTTGGCTTTGCATCCAGAACTATACCCAGATACTGAACCTCCTGGCTTACATACAGCTGCACGTTGAAGAGGCTTGGCAGTTTTAGTCCCTCAAGTTTTCTTTTTCTAGTGAGAGGGATGAGCGCAGTTTCTGAAGGATTCACATTAGATATTGCTCTACCGCATCCAGAGCAACAGCTCCAATATAACGTTAGGGTAATTCCACAGTACAAGTAGTGTCAAATCATCTGCATATCGCTGAGTATATAGCCCCTTTCAGTTCAATAGCGCGAGGTCTCTCTCTCCCTTTGGGCATCCTTTCATTAGAACCCCATGGAATCCCGAAATGAGGCTACTGTCCTGTTGAATAGCATGTTTTTCATACACCGACATATACTTAGTAGTATGCTGCACACCTCACAACGGCAGCTTTTATCGAATCAAAGGAGTTCGAACGCTCCATCTATATCAAGAAATGCCCCAAGAGCTATTTCATTTTCTAACATATCGATGTTTATCAATTTTTCTGCTAACTTTGACAGCAAAAAGGCATTAAGAAAAACAATATTTCCCAATAGAGATATGTTGTACAATTCCACTGTAATCACGATCACAAGAAGCTTTTTTTTGTTGTCCTGACAACGTTTAGGAAGGTGTAGAAATGATGTTGAATTTTCAGTTAAAGCACTTTATTCTCAATATTTATTGTGCCGCAATTCACATGTCAGTTAATAATGGGTAACGGCGTTCGACCGTTGTGGTGAAAGTACATCGTCATTTCCACGTTCGATGTAACTTCATTCATTTGTTTGTCTAAAAGTTTACAAACAAGAAAATTCACTTTTGCTTCCAACTTTCATTTGGGTGATGTCTAGGATTACTAAATAGAAGAAATTCAAACCACATATCTACAATTTTTCATCCAAATATGTAGATATTAATTATCAGTAGTAATAGCCCAAGGACGTTGATAATTGTTCGAAAAAATCTTATGACAGATTTCGAAAGCACGTTGCTTGGAAACAGACCGACGCCGTAGGCGGAGGTCTGTTGCCTACAAGCAACAAGCTTGAGAAAGTTGTCATAAAATTTTTGAGCATTTATCAATGTCCGAGGGTTATTCGGATAGAAAATTTTTTGTTTCAGTAAAACAACTAAATCGTGACATTTCGAAATATTAAATATTCGAAACTTCAAAATCGAAATAAATCAATATGTATCCATAGCAACGTGAAAATTGCCCATGGTCTGTTATCAGTGTAATGTTGACATGATTGGCTGAGATTTTTCATATGATATTAAATGAGGAAATTTGATTGGTTTTTGGAATTGTCAAAAAATTTTCCTTATAAACAGCTAGATATTTGTACTGCTCAATAGATTATACTTCTGTCAAAAAAATAACCGAGTATTGGACTTCAGATCACAAAATATATAATTTTTTCTCTTATTTTTGGAAATCAAACCACAATAATGTTTTTCTATTTTTTATTTCGACGTTTCGGTAGCGCTCCAGCTACCGTTGTCAAGATTAACTATAAAAACATTTTTGGTCCCTATCTGACACAACGAAAAAATATGACAACTAGACAATCAATAATATTTTATTTTCTGATCTTCTAATGATATGATAGTCTACTAGCAATGAAATCCAGTGAAGTATACGTTCCAGGAACGGTTTTTATTGGGATAGCGCTTTTTTCCGCTTATTTTGGAAATGTTGTTAATAAAACGCGTTTGTTGTTACTTTTTTGGTATGATCATTTTTGTTTTCAAAATATGTATAACTCAGTTTGGTGGTTTTGTGTATTAAAGTGTGTATCCATTAACAACTATTCCAATAATAAATCATAAGAAAATCTGGATAAAAACTTATGATGCTCTCCTGATAACGCAGGTAATTGATTATTGGAAATTTCTCTTTCTAACATTGGTAAACCAATTTGACTACATTCGGCTGAAATACTAGCTACACATTTATCTGCATTTAGTTGTATTAAAGCACTTTCTTTGATTTTTCGTTTTTTATTATTGGGCTCTTTCAATATTATTTTTGTCGAATCCCATTGAATTTTATGCACCTCTTCCCAAGCATGTTTACAAATAAATGACTTGAAGAACTCCCTGTCTTTGTTCAATGGTCTAGATGTTTCACCTAAATAGAATTTGTCGCATTCACAAGATATCTGATATATGCAATTTTTTGAAGATTGTTCTTCATATTTGGTTTCGTATTTGTTAGTATAGATCTCAACGTATTGTTAGATTTGAAGCTAGTTCGAATATTGAATTGATTACCAATTTTCTTAATTTTTTCTGATAAACCCTTAACATACGGTATTGTCAAGTTTTTGAAAATCATGTTAGCTGAATTATTGATAATCATACACAAAAAAGTAACATCAAACGTTTCTTATTACCAACATTTCCAAAATAAGCGGAAAAAAACGCTATCCCAATAAAAACCGTTCCTGGAACGTGCACTTCACTGAATTCCATTTCTAGTAGACTATCATATCGTTAGAAGGTCATAAAATGAAATATTTTATCTTACATTTTACCAGAGATGTGATCTACTATGAATGGACCTTAATAAAATTTGACAACAAAGTTTTGTAGTATTAAACTCCAAAATATTATTGATTGTCTAGTTGTCATATTTTTTCGTTGTGTCAGATGGGGACCAAAATTTTTTTTTTATTACTAGTTAATCTTGACAACGGTAGTTCGAACGCTACCGAAACGTCGAAATAAAAAATGAAAAAACATTATTGTGGTTTGATTCCCAAAAAATAAGAGAGAAAATAATGAGTAATGCCACAAGAAACTTACAGAAGATACAAAATATATAGTTATTATCTATTGATATTTCTTGTATCGTTTTCAAAGTAGGCATTAGGAAATTTAAAGTTCATTACATCATTTTTAAACGCATATCATTTTTAAACGCATTCAAGAGGGTTTAGGGAAGAATTTCTCAATATGTTCATTCACTGCCAAGATAAACTTCACATGCCTTCTAGATTTATGACTAGCTTCAAGAAAAGATATGAGAATTTCAGTTGAAGTGAACCTACTTAATTCTTCAAATTATGTGATTATAGCACAATAAATGTAACTGTCCATTTTATTTCAAGTTATAACTATCTCTTGTAGTTAATGCCCACTTGAAATATTACTTGCGGAATGGTTTCGCTGCAATTCTCTCTTGATGTACCTTTGTACAGCCGTTATATTCATAGTTCTGCAAAACATTCAATTTCTGATACTTTTTTGGGTCCATATTCACAGCCATATTACTTTGAGATCAAAACATGCTACATTGATAATTGAAATTGAATAGGTATTATTCCAGTGTTTTTGAATGTTATTGACAACATTTACTCTGTATTGAAAAATATTCAGTATTTTTCTGGACCCATTTTATCACACATTATACCGAATCATCAGAAGAAGGGTTTAAATATCAGTCGCTCCAAATTAACCGTTGCTGCTTCACTCGGAGATGGAAGTTAAAAGGCTTAGGACCCACACATCCATCTGTGTAGCCAAAAATAAATTGTAAATTTTAGGAAAAATGTATTCAATCAATGAAATAAAATATCAACCTGATAAGCTAATTGGACGCCACACCTCAATATTTATAACATGAACAAATAGCATAGACTTTGGTATTTTTTGTGAAAAGTAGTAATAAACTCTCTCCGTATTGAATTGAATGAAGAAATACGACAACTCAGTGTGCAAGAGTAAATTGCGAATGTAGTAAATTGCACCAGGTGGGATTCGGACATAAATAGAATGCTGGATATACACATACGTGGATTACTTCCCAATTTACAGAAACTCATTCCGAAAAGCCTTTTTTTATAACTGAAAGACAGCAGTGAAACGAATAGAAATGAAATAATGGAAGTTGTTATCAACAAAATGAGAACCACGTATTTTTTTGAATGTATTTAAAATAATCAAATTTCTTAGTAATTAATTGTGTATTGGTTTTTATACCCATCAACTTAGGCATTGATATGAAGCAATTTTCAAAATGGCATATAAGCTTAAGTACTATACTCCATGGTTGCCTCAGTTTGTATGAACATACATTTCTTCCAGACTTCCATATCTGGTGCGTGATACATAAGATAGATGATTTTTTCAAATGTTAATCTGTAAAAGAAAAAAAGGAATTCGGAAATTTGCGCGGTTTATGTAGTGTGCGAGGTCCTAGTTCGTCTCACTCTGTGCAAGCCTGATTAGCCGAATATATAAGACTGGCACGTTTATTTTGCTGTAGCACAAAAACATTTCAAGTATATATTTAATTGACAAAATGTGGTAACCTAGTACCTTAGTATTAATTAATTAACGATTGTTGTGCCGAATACTCGATGGTCTAGTAGAATAGATGCAATGACTCCTTTATGGTATCAACTGGGGAAGGCTTATTATGCTCTGTTTGAAATAAGAGGAAAAACTTTGAAAATAACGTAAAAAATTCGCCTGCAATCCCTGGCCAAAAAATTTGCAAAATCTTGAATTAATTTGCATTCTTATATCGTGGTATGATATTTTATGTTTAGTTGAAATTGTTAGTGAAATTATTCAACTTTGATGTTGCTCAGTGTTGAAACCATGTAAATAATTTGAATGCTTATTTGAATGTTTAACGCTCCGATGAAGGTTTTAATGATATATTGATTGATATTGAATAAATACCATCCAGCTCAGACATAACACTTGAATTCAAAAAACAAAGAGGTCTAAAAACCGCGGAAAATGAGAAAAGACCTTTTGATTATGAATGTGACGATGAACTGATCCACGCCGAAGCTTTAAAGTTGAAAGTTGATTGTTTTCAAATGCTCTAGATATAATCATAACATCAGTGGATAAGAGATTCCAACTACTTTCCTCGTACTCTGATAATCTCGCGTTTATATGGATTCTTGATACATTAAAAAATTATTCTGAAAACGAACGATTAGAATTATGTCAATAAGTTGAAAATTTATTGTATGGCAATACTCGCAATGAACGAGACATCACTGCCAAGGAACTTGTTAAAGAATTGCATTATTACAAAATAAAAAAGTTATTACGTCTCCAGAAGAAACTTACAGAGAAAATTACTCGTATATAACAATTAACAACTAATACGAGCATAATACTTTTCGTGCAACCGGACGCAAAACAAGCATTTTGCAGCCGCAACAGA
>CAJUYH010009410.1:0-13818 GCA_910591685.1 Galerucella tenella
CTACAATCGACTCTTAATAGGTGCTCTGCGGGAAACAGAGGTCCTGACTCCCAGCAATAATGAGGAACTGGAAAGGTACACAGTATCTATCCAAAACAAAATAGACATTGCCTATAAGGAATGCTGTCCGATGAGGATGGTTCAGACAGGTGGCACGACCAATACCTGGTGGTGCCCTGAACTGGAACACCTCAGAAAGACAGCGAGAACGACCTTTAACAAGGCAAAACGAACAAAACTCAAAGAGGACTGGGGAATATATAAAGCCAACCTCAAAGAGTTCAAAAAAGTCTGCAGACAAAAGCAAAGAGAAGCCTGGAGAGCCTATTGTGAGGCAGTCGAAGACTTCCCACAAATTTCTAGGCTACAGAAAGCACTCTCAAACGACCACCATAAGAGTATCGGCATCCTGACAAGGGAAAATGGCGACAAGGCCGCCAACCTTCAAGAGAGCGCTGAGATTCTTTTGGAAACTCACTTCCTAGGTTCTGTCTTTCCTGGAACGTCAAACTGGACGGAAGTATCAACAACACCCTCACAATATGACTGGCAATCTGCTAGTGCACTAATTGATGAGGACAAGATAAGATGGGCCATATCGGGCTTTTCCCCCTTCAAGTCACCAGGACCTGACGGAATAAGACCAGCCCTACTTCAATGGGGAATGGATACTCTTATGCCGCACCTGGTTGGAATTTTCAGAGCCTCTCTAGCTCTGAGGTATATTCCCAGTAAGTGGAGAGAAGTACGAGTGGTATTTATACCCAAACCAGGTAGGATGGACTACACCTTACCAAAAGCATTCCGACCAATTAGTCTCACATCGTTCTTTTTAAAAACAATGGAGAGGTTATAGGAGCGGTATATAAGAGATGAAGTGCTAGTTCACAACCCACTTCATCCAAACCAGCATGCATATACTCCGGGAAGGTCCACTGATTCGGCCCTTCACCAAGTGGTTGGCAGAATCGAAAGATCATTGGACAACAAAGAATCCACCCTGGGTATATTCATAGATATCGAGGGAGCGTTTGATAAAACAACCTTTCTGGTAGTAGGAGAATGGATACTCAAGATGCTCTCTAGTAGAGCAATAAGTATCAATGTAGAAGACATCACAGTAAGAGGACTGGTCATGAGGGGATGTCCACAAGGAGAAGTCCTATCACCCCTTCTGTGGAACATAGTCCTAGACACCTCAACAACAATGGATTCTACACAATTGCATACGCAGATGACATAGTTATCTTGCAGACTGGCAAATTTGTGAACACACTGTGCGATAGAGCGCAGGATGGGCTTAAATTAATTGAAATATGGTCATTATGTCATTATGTCGATCAATCCCAGAAAGACTGAGATGGTCCTTTTCACCAGGAAAAGAAGTTTATCGGGTTTGAAACCTCCCGAAATCTTCAAAAGCAAACTAAACTTTTCGGATGAGGTGAAATACCTTGGTATTACCCTCGACAGGAAACTAACATGGAACTCTCATCTACACAGCAGAGCAAAAAGAGCATATGTGGCATATGAGCAGTGTCGGAGGACAGTGGGACGCACATGGGGTCTGTCGCCCCGTGTGGTCACCTGTATCTACACTGCAATAATAAGACCCATGTTAAAGTATGGAGCAATTGCATGGGGACCGAAGGTTCTACAAGCAACGGCCATCCAACAATTATATCAAATACAGCGAATGGCTTGTTTGAACATCACAGGAGCCATGAGAACAACACCAACTGCAGGAATGGAACTAATTACTGGTCTGACCCCTCTGGACCTACACGTCAAGGAGGTTGCGTTAATGGCCATGGTACGATTGCGCACGGCTGGTGTAAACCCTGAAGTAGGAATGGGCCAATTGAGGTTGAGCCTATGGAAGGAAGCGCTCACTGCGCTACCTCTGCTGCAGGCAGCCAACGATGCAATTGAACCCAGGTTTTTGTTTAACAAACCCTACAAAATTCAAATAAAACAGAACACAAAGCCAGATGCTGCAAATGCAATACGCATATATACAGATGGTTCAAAAATGAAAGAAGGCTCAGGCTGTGGAGTTTACTCGAGAGCACTGAGCCTCAAGATTAAGTGGGGAATGGGAAACAATACCAGCGTGGTTCAAACAGAACTGGCTGGTATCTCAATTGCCACAAAAGAACTAACCAGAAGAGGAATCTCTGGCAGAACCATAATAATCTGCAATGATAGTAGACAAGCCCTATTAGCCTTGAACAGACAACGTGTTATATCGAGGCTAGTACTAGAGTGCCACCAAGATTTAGCTGACGTCTCGGCAGATAACAACATTATCCTGAGGTGGGTTAAAGGGCACGACAGGAGTAAAGGAAATCGCATTGCTGATTCTTTAGCCAGGGAAGCCGCTGGACTAAAAATTCTAGGACCCAGTGACACCTACGGCCTAACGACTTCGACAATTGCGGAACTAGCCAAACGTTACACCCATGCTCAATCCCTTAAGAGATGGGATGGAATCAAAGGATGCAGTTTTGCCAGGATCACCCTGGGCGACCCTCGGAAGCTGGCGCCGAAGAAATATTTGGCGATGACCAGGAAAAACCTACGTTTAACAGTAGGATTTCTGACTGGTCACTGTCAACTAAGGAAACACCTCCATACTATGGGGTTAGTGGACACACCTCTATGCAGGATGTGTGAACGGTGTGTGTTCGGTGAGTCTTGGCCTACACCTGCCGATATAAAGGAGATGTCTCCCAGTGACCTGTCCACCTTCCTGAGAAGGACAGGATGGACAATGACCTAGGAGGACAACTCCTCGGGAGGATGTACAATGGGTCACATGTGGCCTAAGTGCTGTGAGCCTACACACTCACCCTCCCTACTCTACAGATACAGAACATATCGGTGGCCAATAATTCTTAACTGTCGTTCTTGTCAGAAAAAACCACTTTTTGTTGGCCACACTGACCTTAGGCTGACCTCTATTGATTTAGGTTAATGAATTTCGATGTATTAGGTACTATTATAGTTTCAAACTAAAAGAATAGGTATCACTGTAGAAATATTAGGTACCTACCTGATAAGTTTCTTAAATATTTTAATAGGATCGTTGTCTAGTAAAGATTCTTCGGTGATATTTTCCATTTTATCTAAACCAAACATACCAATATCTACTTCGGTGTTGGCCATGATTTGGCAGTAAGTTCCAAAGCGATGAATAAACATAGCGATGAATTGTACTAACATTAACGATGCAAAGGCGATCAAGAAGACAAATCCAATTGGTTGAAGCTGCAGGTAGGTTTTTTGAATCACGAACTGAAATTAAATTGAGTTTAGAATTTATATAACTAAAATAGTTAATAATGTACATTATACTTGAAGATAAGGCACGTTTTTTTATTCACCGGTAGATCCACCAATCGACCAACTGCGTTTTTATATTCATTGGTGGATTGTAGATTGAAGAAATGACGCGTTCGTTTATTACTATTGCATCAACCAAAATTGCAAACCACTCCATCGTTGTAACGAGGTGGTGGATAAATTTGGTGGTTTACAAAATGTCAGCTTAACCTCAAAAAACTAACGATTTTTTGAAGCAGTCAAAGAAATAGATGAATTAATAAAAATAAATTTAAAATGTGGTAACAAGGTATTGACGGCGCTATTAACAGCGTCAGAAATTGAAAAAATTTCAAGTGGAACTATCAGATGAACTGCTGCTCCGAGATCTACAGGCTAAAATAACTACAACACTTTTCAAACTATCTTCATTCATTTCGTAAATTTTTGCTAATAACAACAATCAACTTAGAAATACACAGCTTGTTCAACTGAAACCCATCTTTGGTCAGGTTAGCCTTGGAAACAATTGTAATCATTCAAATGACGTTTTCCAACATTAGTAGTGTATGCAAACGTCACACTGATCTGTTTATTTCGTTTATATTTGACAGCGATTTTAAGTATTGTGACTTTGAAATGGCGTTTGTTGTTAACAATCCGTCCAAATGTGATAATGCTCGGCCTCATGTTGCCAACGTAGTGAAAGAAAATCTGTAACGAAAGAAATGGAGGATATTAGAGCATCCACCCTATAGGTCCCGATTTATCGCCTTGCGATTTTCACATCTTTGGGCCACTAAAAAAGGTGTTAAAAGGTAACCGTTTTCAGTCGGACGCAGAAGTACAAAACGCTGTGAAAGAATTCTTCCAGCAGCAGCCACAAGAATTCTATAAGCAAAGTATACATCGGTTGGTGAAACAGTGGGATATGTGCCTCAATTGTAGTGGTAGTTATTTGTAACTGTACTTGTCAATAAATTTTTCCTGGACCAAAGATGGGTTTCAATTGAACAAGCCTCGTAGATTGTCAGTGGTCAGATGATTTAAACAGCAACTGCGTTTTTTATGTGCCACTGATGACTCTAACCATGCTCTAACCCTAACATGTCGTTGCAGCGGAAACTGACGTCATTCAACGAATGATGAATAAATGATGTAAACCATAGATAACATAAATGTAAACAAAGACGTGCCTCAGTGTTATATTATCTATGGACGTGCCTTGTATACGTTTGACATTTGACATAGGTGTTTATCGTAAAGTTATGTTTGCTAAAGCTACCCGTTACTGATGACTATCTGATGATGTGTACTTACTTCATTTTGGTCCTGGTAAAAGGTATAATTAACTTTAGGATTAATTGGCCAGTTAATGTGAAGGGTATCTTGTTGCAAATTGAGTAGATAAATTACCAATACAAAAAGCGAGTTTAACATGAAGAAGGTTATCACCATTTTGTCTCTCAAATCTTTCAATTCTTTTTCAACAATTTCCTAAAACAACAAAAGTATTAAAAGCGGACAGCGTGCAACTGGTAATAGCGTTTCAATATAATTCTAATCCATAAACGTATATGAAAAAACCCTTTGCACATTCTGTTCAAACAAATAGTATATTACACACCAAGGTGGGAAGAGCTTCATTACTGGCGAGAAGTTAGCTATTATATCGAGACAGGAATGAAACTTCCTACCGAGGTTTGTATACTATTTTATTTACAACCATCATATCCCGATCAAAATTAATAAATCTTTGTTTCGTTCTAAACACACCTAAAATATTACATTTGACAACTACTGCCCCCAATATAAATAAATGTCAGATAAAGTCGGATGAATATTAAGTTCGCGAATAATAAATCAAGAAACATGTCCTCCGATGAAGAATTGATGGAAATAGGTATTATAATATTTATCAATGTGTTATATTTTTAAATATAAAAAATATTCATCTAAAATAGATTAACGATCACATTATTTTAGAGGGTAGGAGTCAGGGCGGGAAGTAAAATATGACACTTTCTAACCTTCAATAACGTTAGTAATGACAGCATTACATATATGGTTGTGAATAAAAGATCTTACTTTCTTCGATGTTTCATCCAGCGGATACAAATATTTTTGAATAAGTTTTTCAAAAAATTTATTTTCTCTATTGTCGATATAATCGACTGGACTATTGATTAGTTCGCCATCGTAATACCAACTATTTGCTTCAACATCATCTGAAGGTGTATCTATAGATTCTTCATCATCATTGTCTTCGTCTTCATCGTCTTCATTCATACCATCTACGTATGTGGTTGATTCTGGAATAAGTCCAGCGGCAATAGATGTTCTGAAAAGATCAAGAATAATTGCCATTTTAACATAATTGATAACCAGAAGTTATTAAAAGTAAAAGAACCTGTCAAAAAATTAATAATAAACGAATTAATTGTTTACCTGGTAGCTCTTGTTCCAGTAAATAATTCAGTTCCTTTAGTAGTTCTTCTACGCTCTATATCTCCGTTAGCTCTGGTTCTATCCAATGTGTCTATTCTCTGCTGTAATTGTTGAATAGAGGTTTGAATGTTTCTAAGAATTTCCCTCTCTTCTCCTTTGCTGTCGTAAGTACAAAACATCAACTTTACCAAACCTCCTAAAGAAAATTCCAAAGATCCAGTATTATCTTTCGAATTGCCAAAGAATGATGGCTCTGTGTTTCCTGGTGGTTTTGGAGCAGACTCAGGCTTAGGCTTATCTTTTTTATTATCCTAAAACAGTAATTAGAAATATTTTCAAGAACCAAGAGTAACGCTTTTTTTCCTTTTACTACTAAATTTCCCTGTATCTGGCAACATTGCCTGCTGACTAATTTCTATCAAAATACGTCCAGGCAAATACATGGGAAGAAATTCATGAAATAACCATCAGAAAAAGTAGCGAAAGAACTGCTCTCAATGAGCAGGAACAAACTACGCACCATAACGGGGCTACTTACGGGACACTTTCCCACAATGTATGTGTGTATGTGTGAGTTTTGGGGTGACATTAACTGAGACCTAAAAGATCTATTGTGCCCCCTTACTTCTACTCCGTTTCTGAGGAGAGTCTCAGAAACTAGTAGTTCCTTTAGTCCTATTTCCCGGAGGAATTTTAGGATGTCTGCAGGCTTCAACTTAGGCAAATGTTCCTCTTCTATCCAGTAATCTCCCAGGTGCTATGCTCTAGGATTCTGGAGTGCTGTGCAGTTGGAAAGTATGTGGATGGAGGTTTCTTCTTCCATTCCACAAAATCTGCATTCTTCTTCCTCCACTATTTTGAGCTTTTTCAGGTGACCATTCAGGCGACAATGTCCCGTTAGGATCCCTGTTAAAACTCTTAGCGCAGTTTTACTTTGACTTATGCATTCTTTTGATCTCAGCAGGTTGTAGTCACCCAGAAGAGTCTTTGATTGTATAAGCCCTACTAGATCTTTCCAATGGTCAGATCTTCTCTTTTTCTCGGCTTTACTTATTTCTTCCAATATTACATTGGGGTTGATTCCGCAAAAGGGTTCGGGCCCCCAGAAAGGTATTTCAGTCCCCCTCTTTGCTAGTTCATCTGCTATTTCATTTCCTTCTATTCCAGTGTGTCCTGGAATCCATGGTAAGGTGACTATATTGTTCTCGCCTAGTTCATTGAGTTTGTCTAGGCATTCCCACACCATTTTGGAACTGATTACACAAGAGCTCAGTGCCTTAATGGCTGCTTGACTATCCGACATTATGATAATCCTTTGTCTTCTGTATCCTTTATCAATATTGAACTGGACGCACTTTCTTATGGCGTGGATTTCCGCTTGAAAGATACTTGGGGTTTTTCCCAAGCTTTCAGAGTGTTTGGTTCCTGGCCCGAACACTCCTATCCCAGTTCCTTCTATTGCTTTTGAGCCGTCTGTGTACCATTGAATGTCATTCTTTACAAGTCTGGTAATGGTATTTGGATCCCATTCCTTCTTGTTGCTCATTTCCGTAGCGAATTTCTTTGAAAAGTTATATTTTTTCATCATACCGTCTTGTGGCATGTCCCAGGTTGTCTGATTTCTAAGAAGTCTGTATCTTGTTCTTTCTGCAACACTTTCCACCACCACTTTCCCACAAAGGAGCTCCTAAACAAAATAGGGCTGTATAACGGAGACCTTACATGCAGAAGATGCAAAAAGGATACCGAAACGGCTCTGCATATCTGCCGTAGAAAGCTAAACCCCCGTATTTGCAAAACAATAAAAATGGCGTAAAATAACAATTAAACTTCAATGTATAATATAGCTTCACCTAATGACTTCAAATTATGGAACCTGTATTACAGTAGAAGAAATGGACGAGTAAATTCATTTTTTTATGTGAAAGTCTTCATATTTTATCATTTTCATAAAATAAAAACCCATACGGTGAATATCGTTATGAAAAATGAGGCCTTATACTAGGGAAAATACCGGTATTTTGATAATACGGTGATTGCAGCTATATTAATTGGGATATGTACTAGGAGAAAAGGTAGAAATGCCGGGATATTCCTAAGGAAACGACCAATTTTTTGCAATCCAATTACAGTAAAGCAGCTATACAGTTTTATTTTAAAATTATACACAAATATGCGGCAATAATACCTAATAATCAAGTTCAAATAGAAACATCTCAACATTGTTTTATATTAACACAAATTTTTCAGGTAGTTCCAGTCAAAACTGTTCTCTATTCTCTGGTATTATATCACCAAGATTTTTTAGGATGTTTTACACTTCACTTTTTCCAAACCCGTTAGGTTGTGATTTTATTGATGGGTCTGGAATGTCCAAAATATTTTTTTTTGCAAAAATCGAGTTTTCTCCAATTATCATTATTATTTCTTCCAAAATATAACTCATACTCATTACGTTTAATTAATCTTTCAGTAATTTTAGAAATGTACAGTTTTGGAGTTTCTTTTTTAACTTTAGCTACAGAAGGCAAACTTTTCCACAGTTGGAAACCTTCAAGTTCCATTTTTTCAACATTGACCCTTCTTTCTGACTAGATATTATCGGCATACTAAGACAATTAGACAATTAGAAAGAAACACGTATGAACACGCCCGAAATATTGTAGATGCTACGGGTAATACCCGTATTTGAATTTTACTAAAGAAAATCTACGTATTTGATTGCAAGTACGTGTTTATCCTATAGTAAAACAAAAATACGTGAACTTTTCTTAGCATTTAAGGTATTTTTTGCAAATACGGGTGAAAAAAGGATCGTTTTTTAGCGTTTTTGAGCAAAATACGAGGTTATAGCATAAAAAAGATCCAAGTTTTTAATATTTTCATTATACCAGACACAATATCTCATTTTTCGTTTTTTTTTTCAAATACGGGAGTTTAGCTTTGGACGGCAGATATACTGCAACTGTGAGACGCTGGACCACAGGAGGCAGAAACTATATGGTAGACCCCAAATGACTCCAGAAGACTTCTACAACCATCAATCCACTGCTTATTGTGACAATAAGCCCAGGAGGCTGAGGTGGTGCCGGCGAAGAGACGAGTTAAGGAGATCTAGTTCTGCCGACTAATCACAGCTCTACCTCGGGATTAGCTAACCTGGTGGTATTCTATAAACCTTTTGTACCTTCGTTTTAGCCCTTTATCAACCAAGATATGTCATTATCAAAACCCGTCTAAATAAACTTTTAATAGCTACTGATAACATCCTAATATTTTGGTGAATAACCTGGTGAAAACCAGGATATTATACAGCATTTACAAAAACGAATTGACATTTGACAACCAAAAACTGCAGTATTCACCGAGGTAAAAGGAAAAGGAGGGAGCGTGGTAGTGATTTATCCAACTTTCGACGGAATGTGGTTTGTGGATGGAATTCGCCATATTGAGAAGCCATATTAGTGACACTAGTCATCAATTCTTGTGTCAAATTGAAAAGCCACGTTAAAAAAATAGTGATTTTCACTATCAGAAAGGTTATTTATGAGTATTAGTATGAATTTAAGTTGATATTGAGTTGTACAATAGTGTTTGGAGACTGCTTTTATCCAATATATTTGATATAAACTAGTTGTGAACAATTAAATAATTTAATGTACGCCTCTGGTTTGTTTACGCTTCAACGGAAGGCGGCCATATTCAGAAGCTCCTTTGGACGATGATTCTTTATACTGTTATTCTTTTTTCTCTTATTCTTTTGGGAATCAAACCATAATAATGTTTTTTTATTTTTTATTTCCACGTTTCGGTAGCGTTCCAGATACCGTTGTCAAGATTAACTAGTAATAAAATTAATAAAATAATTTTTGGTCCCTATCTGACACAACGAAAAAATAAGAGAAAAAAAAAGTAATGCCACAAGGAACTTACAGAAGATATTTATACTGTTGTGTTCTCTCCTCTTTTTTTTACCTCGTTGGTATTTACACAGATCGAGAGAAGCATGAATACCGCATTTAAAAATGTAAAAAGTAGAGACGTCTTTAAGGACACAGTAATGACGTCTTCGCTTTATAACCATAACCGGTTATTGATTGTTATTCGCCCAAAATAGACTATAGAAGGAAGTTGGGATCGTTACGTTACGTTAAATTTACAACTTGTTACGTATGAAAACGTTAGCTAAAAATATAAAATATATCATACGCACCTCTTTCGGTTTGGCTATAATAGTTACTTCTCTTGTACCCCATGAGACATTGTTCATGTTGAAAATAGAGTAGATAACCAATAACATGTACATGCTAGGAACGGTGACATAGTAAATGATTCCATATTTTAAGCAATAAAATTCTTGCGGATGTAATATGGCTGCTATTATAAATGTTCCCGCCGTAGCTGCCAAGAAAAGTGACGAAGGCGCCAACCAACCGTCATCTTCGATTTGAATCATTATACCGACGAATACTGTCATCATGACCAAACCATATAATGCACTTATCAACGCAGCAAAAGTTAACTACAACAAAAAAATATATATTAATCTAATACCCATGGTGTAATAGAGAACAAGGTGTGTTACCGCGCACGACCAATCAAAAAAAACTTCCAAAACGCCGCCATATTGAAAAATCAGCTAATCAGAAAATACCGCGCGAAATCAAACACTTGACAAATAACTGAATTTGAAACGAAAACAAGATACAACATTTTTATTTAACAGTAAAGACACTCATTTAATGTTCCAATGTTCAGAGTTCACAATTTATTTAAAAAATGAACGATTACAACAAGTAAGATTTGGTTGTGTAGGTTATAGTTATGACAGTCACTCCAAACATTGATAATATGATTGGCAATATGGCAGCGTTTTGGAAGGTGCGCAGAACATGACGAAAATTCGTCTTCCGTGGGAGCACACCTTCTTCTCTATTACACCATGCTAATACCAACGAAAATTATGATTTACGATGCATGGGTGCAAAAGCTATAGAGTTCATAGAATAGGTACCTACCCTTCTTGGTGTGCGTCATCGATTGCAGTTAATGTTCTTCTAGCACATTACGTTGGAAGAAATGGAAAAAAAGGCAGGTCTGTGATTAATCCTAGTCAAAATATCACAATAATGAACCGTTTAAATGTATTACAAACGTTAACCCTAATCTTTGACAAAAATTTGATAAGTTGATGTTTAGAAGCAAGCAAGCGCCATCCATTAATCGCATTCAAAATAGGATGCAGACGTACCTTTGGTATTGGCAATGTGTCTTACGTCTTTTTCTACTGCCCCACTGACAGTTCTCGTCAGGTCAGTACTTTGTTGTTTACGGTCAATTATTATTTACGAAAAGTGAATATTAATCTTATTTCTATATTTATTTAAATAATAGAAAATTATTCCTAGATATACGGAAAAACATCAGCATTTTGAAAGTTTTCAAGTATTTTCAGTTAGAAATAGAATCTGGTAATTATTAATTTCATAGCCTTTTCGAATTTGGCTGAATACGATCCAGATGATTTTATTTATATGTCAAAATATCAAATAGAATAATCTACATACCCAAAACCCGGATGTACACGTCACAAACGATTACGCACACTAAGAAGGCTATTGAATGTACTATAGTATGTTACCTGTGTATTTGATTTGCAGGTGGCACAAATTATAATAAACGTAAGCACTGGAACAATGTTGAAAATTAGACTGTTGAATTGCGAGATTTTGAAAGCAGCTATAAATGCTCCAACCAGCATCAGAAATATAGTTCCAGGACCAATGGCAGTACCGATCATTAGAACCAATTGGTATAGCATGTAAAGTTTGGATATATTGTCATTAACACCAACGATATATTTATAATCGGTCAAAAGGTCCATGATATTGGCCGTGGTGGAAGGCATCCATCTTCTTCTTTGGTTATAAAACTCGTTAAACCCTTCCGGACAATGAGTATAGGCATCGGACGCTGCTGAATATTCTACACGATAACCTCTTTGAAGTAGTAATGTACATAACCAACGATCTTCACCTGAAACAAGAATAGAGGAGTTCAGTCACAGAGTAGACCACAAGAGACGAAAGAAAGTAGTTTTCGTGATCGCAAATTTGTGTGCACATGCGTGAATTAAATAGTTTATCTGTCAATGTCAAGTCGACACTTCCGTTCATTCCCCTCAGTTCATCGTGTATTATTTTAAGATTAGGTTGAAAATGAGCCACGTCTCATTACACACATGAGATGAATAACAAGGTGTTCTCATGTTAGTAGTTAAAAAAATATTCTATAGACCTAATTGGGAGGGATGTTCATCAACACTGCTATTTTTCTTAGTGTAGTGTTACTTTTCTCAGTGTATCAAGTAGTTTATGTGTCAATGCCTCGACGTATTTCCGCTCAATATCGTGTAGGTCCGACTTCAAAGGAACCGACAAAGCTTTCGTCTCTTGTTAGATGGTGTACTCTGTGCACAAACAAAACAGTCTACTGTTTTGTTTGTGGACTGAACTCATCTATCGTATTTATAATTTTAACGAACCGTTCCTTGTTTCGGACTAAGAGCAGTAAACTGTACATAAAATTATCTAAGCAAGAGTCCTAGCTGTTGGTTCACATAACAAAGTTTTTCTAGCCAGTTGCCTAAAGGTTTTTTTGCAGTTCCAGACTGCTTTAGACACATAACCTGCAAACTTTAGCAGTAAATATTCAAGAGACACAACAGATCTGTTAAGCGGCAGTGTACATACCTTGATCGTATTGTACATAATGTCTGGCTTCAGTAGCTTCCGTGGTATACTTAGCCATAACATTATCATCCATTAGAGCACCAGCTCTGAATAGTGAAAAGCATCCAGGGCTACAAAGTACACAGCCGATAACATGTTCTGTTGCCTTTTGTAGCCAATGCCCTACTGCATATTCGAATATTTGGTACCAAGCCATTGTACCAGCACCTATAGGATGGATTCTTCCGCAGGCAGCACCTAGAGCTGGATTCTTTTTCATGTATTCCACTAGCAAGTGAACGGCAGTAGGCTGGAAATCAATGTCACCGTCTAGAGCAAGAATGTAGGTATTTTTCGCAAAATTCTTTATCTGTTGAGCACTTAACTGTTCGTTATCCATAATCCTACAACAACATATATTTATAATAGCAGAGGAGTAGAAAAAGACAACCATTTTTACTTACTTGTATCCTAGCAAATAATACATGTACATAACTTGCGACCATCTCTTTTTGGATCTTATCTTCGCCTTATCTTTCAAGTGTGCTATCATTTTTGTTTTTCCTGGTAAAGTCCAAATTAATCTGCCACCATATGGAGTAGGGTATACTGTAGGTGGCTGTATTTTGACATTTACAGCATGTACCATACTAGCTGCATCACTGACGGAATCTATTAGGTCTAGCACATATTGATTTACGTGTGGATCTTGATCTTCTTGCGACACTCTTATGAAGGCGTCGTCAAAAAATATGTGAGCTTAAATAAATCATAAATTAGTAGGTATCTAATATGAAGCTTCGTAGTAGGCTACCAGAAGGAATAAGTAGTTAAAATGGTAGTTAATAACAATCATGTTTTGTCGAACTAAAAAAAAAAATTTAACTTTGAAGATTAGACAGGTAAATGATAAGGTATAGATGGTTAGGTAAGGTTAGGAGGGATATTTGATGACATACTTGAATAGAAAGGAGTGCCATTAAATGGTAGGGTTAGCAAAATCTAATGGCAAGTGGAAGAAAAAGTTTAGTACATATTGGGTTAACTGGATATAATGAAATGAAACCTTCTTAGCCCAGTGTTTTGTCAAAAAAGATATTAGAATACATGGTAAGAATGTATTAATAGATACATAGAACCATAAAAAGGCAGGGCTACAAAAACCTTTTGATATATTGAAGCAAATGATTAACTGGGAATGGTGAAATTAAATATTCAAATCTCACTTTCTGGTTAAAAAAGATATAAGAATACATGATAAAAATGTATTAATAGAAACATAGAACCATAAAATGGCAGGGCTACAAAAACCTTT
>CAJUYH010009411.1:0-13812 GCA_910591685.1 Galerucella tenella
TTAGAGATGAAATTAGAGAAACATTTTATTATTAATTATATAGAGAGGAAGTATCAAAAACATTGAAAATTGGGAGGGAACAAAATTTTTAGAATGTATAGTAAAAAATATTCTGTATGTATTAAAAATAATAATAATAAACTTGATTTCTTGCTGCAATTGTACAAAGTTCACACAGACAACAAACTGATGAATGGAAGCCACATGTTCGTATAGTATAGTATTAAGAATGGAATGAAAAATAAAATGAAATTAAAAAAATTGTACGTACTGAAATCATCTGAATGAGACATATACGCGATGTCGTTGTGTGAAAAACTACGATTTTTTTTCATTGGCGTACTGTGAGCCAAATTAAGTTGGAGCATAATTTGAACTATGATAATATTAAATAGATAAGGCTTTTACTTTATGTAGATCCATACCAAATGATGAGATGAAACAATTTAATTTGTTAATATCTACGAGGCTTGTTCAATTGAAACCCATCTTTGGTCCAGGAATAAATAATTTATTGACAAGTACAGTTACAAATAACTACCACTACAATTGAGGCACATATCCCACTGTTTCACCAACCGATGTATACCCTGCTTATAGAATTCTTGTGGCTGCTGCTGGAAGAATTCTTTCGGTTAAAACGGTTACCTTTTAACGCCTTTTTTAGTGGCCCAAAGATGTGAAAATCGCAAGGTGATAAATCGGGACTATAGGGTGGATGCTCTAATATCCTCCATTTCTTTCGTTGCAGATTTTCTTTCACTACGTCGGCAACATGAGGTCGAGCATTATCACATTTGGACGGATTTTTAACCTAACCTAACCTAACCTAACAAACGCCATTTCAAAGTCACAATACTTAAAATCGCTGTCAAATATAAACGAAATAAACAGATCAGTGTGACGTTTGCATACACTACTGATGTTGGAAAACGTCAGTTGAATGATTACAATTTTTCCAAGGCTAACCTGACCAAAGATGGGTTTCAATTGAACAATTGATACATTATATTCAGATTTTAACAAATTGAATTGTTTCATTTGATCATTTATGATAATATTGTTTGTTGATTGATTTTTATTGAGTAATATCTAGTAATAATAATGGGTAACGCAATACTAACGACAATAATCATAATAATACCAACAATTACAAGAAATGTGCCATAATAGATCCAAAAATAGTTTCGGACAAGTGCAGAAGGTGTCAACAAACAACAGAGACGATACAACACATTATATCGGGATGTTCAGAGCTAACATTGATTACCTAAGCAAGCACAATCAACTTTGCAGCATCATCCATCAGAAGTTGACCAACAAATTTGGATTAGTCTAACACCTACACCCCCGCCTACACAAGTATCATCCTTTTTCGGTTATGGAGAATGCTGTGGATAAAAAAGCTAACTCGGTTCTTCTGGTGGATGTTGCTGTACCCAATAATAACAATATTCTAGACAAATGAAAGGAGAAAACTGCAAAATACACCGATCTTGCAATTGAGGCATGCAGGAAAAAAAGGAAATACTACGGAAATACATACATCGACCTGCAGAAGGATGCCATTTTGAATTTATGTCATACTGTCCGTAAAGTTCTAAATAGGTTAGGTTAGGTTCTATGTGAGTGGAGCCTGCTCGCCACCTCCACTGCGACCCCCGTTAGGTCTATTTGTGGCTCACCCCTAGGGATTACAATTCTCCCCACAAGCCTGTGCTTCTTTGAAGTCCATGGTTGTATTTGGTGATACTTTTTTGAAGTTGTTCGGCTCTAAGGTACCTACTAAAACCAAATATATGATACCTTACACTGCCCAAAGCTGGGCATGAGCATAGTATGTTTCTTCCTCCAAATTACAGAACCGACAGTCCGAGGTCTGAACCAGACTCATCTTCTTCAGGTGGTAATTCAGTCGACAATGTTCTGTAAGCAGTCCGGACAGAATGCGTAGGTTTGTTCTACTCCATTCCATGATCTGCTTATTTTTTGTACTCGAAGGGTAGTATATGAAAGCCTTCGAGTAAGAGAGCCCCTAAATATGTTAGGTATTTCCATTTGCGTTTAGACACGATCGGGATAGGTGAATATGACCAGCAGGGGCTGAGCAAGTGTACCTATACTTGAGATGATGATAATAGGTCTGCTCCAACCGCAATCAGAAACTGTCAGAAACGATCAGAGAATAGTCGACCATTGCAATCAGGGGTAGGAATTACGAGAACGTAAACTCGTTGTTCACTATGATCAGTTATTCTCTGATCGCTTCTGACAGTTTCTGATTGCGGTTGGAACAGA
The DNA here is from genome assembly GCA_910591685.1 of Galerucella tenella. Lineage (NCBI taxonomy): Eukaryota > Metazoa > Arthropoda > Insecta > Coleoptera > Chrysomelidae > Galerucella > Galerucella tenella. The sequence goes on from CAJUYH010009411.1 coordinate 2,299, forward strand.
CCTAATAATATCTAAAGAAGGCTGCAATTTTGCGTTTCGCATACGTCAAATGTCATATTATTTTACAATGTCAACGCCAGTGTACTAATTTATTTTAGGAATGATCCTTTTAGAACTTTTTCTTAGATTCGCCCATGAAATAGTAATCCCATCTAATGAATAAGTGCATCACATGTGTACCATAAGTCATTGTTTCCGGATGAAATAGTTATACTTATTCATGAAATATAATATCATCACAAAAGATTTAACTTTGGTTTTTATTTTGATACATATGCGTCATAGGATACTCGGATTCCGATATGATTTTTTCGTTGTCACATATGGTTACAGTTTTTATATAAAAAATGTAGGAAATTATTCAACAAAAAAGTATTATGAATTTGATAATTATAATCCATTCGATTTGACAAACTATATAATATTCGCACAAGCTTCAATTGTGAAGTTTAGAAAACTGTAAAGAAAGGATTTGAGTGAAATTTTAGTATATTACGTAAGGAGTGCGGAAAATGACATTTTTCACACAAGTGGGAGGTATTGTCCCACGAGGCGCAAGCCGAGTGAGACACTCCTACGAGTGTGAACAATCACTTTCGCACAAGTAATGTACACTATTTTTCCGACGACCATGCGAATTTCCCGAAAATTCTGGACCTACAACTTTTGTGCAAGCCATTTTTCGATAGGAAGTAATTGAAAAAAATCTTTTTTCCCTGCTTTTCATCCCCCATTTTTCAGGAGTAGCTGTGCATCGGGGGCAACAAACTAAAAGTAAAATGATTTCGTAGTTTTTTGGAAATATGTCCTTATAAAGGGCTTTATTACAGTCGATTAAATTTCATAGAAAAACTTCTCGTTTATCTCGCCAAATGTCATTGACTTCTAAAAGCAGCGTTCCCATAAAAATTAAGAAAAAAACCCGGTTTTTTGATCCATGCGAAATCAATTAAACCCAATTACCCGTTTGTTTTTCTGTGAGAATGAAGGATGTCAAAAATCAGGCTTAATTAACCCAACTTCTTATAAATTGATTTATTAGAACAAATGTCAGTTTATCATATGATAATTACGGTCGGAAAAAAATGTAAAGAACAAATAGCCCACTTAAGATATTTAACCGTCAAAGGATTTATTTTCGGCAGCTGTATTTTCGTCAATTATCAGTAAACAACGTGTAATGAGTTAGATGAGGTTTCGAGACGTGATAATGCGTCATAAAGACCTATCTAGAAGGAAATGATACAGCAAAATGTATTCAGAGTCTTCACTGACTCTACAACGACTTTAACCTAACTTTTTTTTACTTTGTATAATCCAAGAGTTGTCTTTTAAGTGTTGTATGTAAGAACATAGTTAGCGCCTGTCAGTGCTGGCTAGAAATTGCAATTACAAAAAACATATCGTGAAAATAGGAATTATATTGATTTAATTAGACTTGGTTTCACGTGAGAAGCATCCACCTGAAGTTGCAGTCGTATGTGTGGACTTGATGTCAAAATCAGCGCCATATTGTAAAAAAGACATTCGACTTCAAATCAGTAGCGTAACATTTTTACATTTTGTAGGTTAAGACAAAATAAAAATATCTATTCGTCTATATTAGAGCGTAGAAATGTATTTAACATGTATAGACTCAAAGGCAGCTATTGATACAGTAGAAAGAGAAAAAATTTGGGAGGTATTGGGAGACTTAGAAGTACCGAAAGCTCTAATTAATATAATTAAAAGCACATACGAGACTGTCAAATTAAGAGTGCAGGAGGTCGAAGATCGGAAGAGTTTTCAATGAAAAAAGGTATAAAACAAGGTGATAGCTTACGTCCACTGTTGTTTGTTATTATTATGGACAAAATTAAAAGACAAGGAGGAAATCTGGACACGATAATAGGGTACAGGAACATGGTACCGGTCAGACTAAGTAACCTACTATACGCAGACGATATCGTACTCATATAAAAATGGAGAAATAAAATGCAGAAACTAATTAACTTACTAGCAAGAGAAATAGAAAAGATGAAAATGACAATAAATACAGAGAAAACCAAAGTAATGATAGTAAATGAAAAACAGGGGAATAATTACGAGGAATTGAAATGTAATCACAAAACATTAGAAAGAGTAACAACCTATAACTACCTAGGAAGTATTTTAACAGAAGATGGAAAAATAGACGCAGAACTTGATAACAGAGCAAATAAATCAACAAGATTATATTATTCCTTAAATCGAACATTACTAAGCCATGAATACATTGATATAAAAAATACAAAGATGGAAATATACAACAAAATTACAGTACCAACTATAACTTATGCCAGTGAGAACTGGATGCAGTCTTGCCAAAAGGGGAAGCTGGCGCCGAAGAAATATTTGGCGATGACCAGGAAAAGGTTACGTTTAACAGTAGGATTTCTGACTGGCCACTGTCAACTAAGGAAAAACCTCCATACTATGGGGCTAGTGGACACACCTCTATGCAGGATGTGTGAACAGGAAGATGAAACTGTTAGGCATGTCTTATGCGAGTGTCCGGAAATACTGTCAATAAGAGAGGGTGTGTTCGGTGAGTCTTGGCCTACACCTGCCGATATAAAGAAGATGTCTCCTAGTGACATTTCCACCTTCCTGAGAAGGACAGGATGGACGATGACCCAGTAGGATAACTCCTCGGGATGATGTACAACGGATCATATGTGGCCTAAGTGCTATAAGTCTACACTCCCCCTTCCTACTCTACAGATACAAATGGTGAGTTCCGAAAACCAGCCCACAACTTCAAAATTTCAAAAAACAATTTGTTGGGAAAATCCCGTTTAATTATTATAGTGGATATTACCAAGTTTCAAACATCCCCGAACAAATTATAAAAATGATGAATTAAGTGATAAAGCAGATCAGTCCGGGAGTGAATTGATAAAATAATTTGATTTCTATATCGGATTCTCTTTGAAGTGACGTTCTAGATTGCATTTCGTTGGCGTTAATTGAAATTGACGAAAAAATAATTAGTTTTCCACAGTTTATCATCACTCTCTTTCGCGAGTTTCTCGCTTCGTTCCATCGCTCAGCTATTGCGTCAAATATTTCATAGTTGGGTCGTTCGGGATGTTCATTTTTAAATCAAAACGATGTTTTTAGGATATTGAACATTATTTTCATATAAATTACATTCATTAATACACAATGTCGATTGAAACGCGTATTTTTTTCAAGATTAGCGATGGAATCTGTCAAACTATTTAACTGTCATGAATTACATTAGTTTTATGGTTAAAACCATAGACATAGATAAATATAGGCGCAAAAAATATAATGAACCATAAGATTCAACCTAAAACTGGCATTTCAAGTTTAATTTTAGGCAAAGCCACACTTTTTTTGTCATATAGTATGTCTATAAAACGGATTTATTTGAAAAAAGTAAGAAAAATAGTTATTCCCAAGATTAGCACAGTTATTTGTCAAACTTGTCGTCTGTCATATTAACTACGTTCGTTTTTGTTTGAACCACCGAACTAAACAGTTCATTTGTGATTGAATTATAAAAATAGATGAAAGTAGGCGTTTGCTGCTTGAATTTGAAAACCACACACTTTTTGGATCTCAAACAACATACAAAGTGGTCTGATTTAAACAAAATCCTATTTAAATCGATTTTTCTATATTTATGATTCCGATTCGATAAAAAAACTTTCGCTAAAAAGAAAACCCCACGAAAACCAATCACTCCCAAAACTTGAGCGATACATCAAACTACGAAAAATCTTACATTCGATTACATATTAAAGATATACACCAGACTCGAAAGCTTCGGCGGCGTACGGAACTTTTTCCAATAAACTTGAAATCTTTTCCGATATCGCATCTAGATTTAATCTGGAAGCGGTGTCAGTACCAGCCAGGTTGATCCTAATTATGATATGGTGTCAGGTAATACGATATATCTCTAGGGAAACGGCAATTGGCAAAGCTCCGCTATATCGATATTGGATTTATTACGAAAGATTGCGAGGGATTGCCTCTGCGGAAAGCTCCGCTCTATGTGGTATTAAACGAGAACTTGCTTTATTTTCTAAATACATATTGCTCGGAGCTCATGATATATTAATAACTTCGTTTTGAGTTTCTTTAAGGGGAATAAGTAAAGTAGAATCAATCAAATATTGAAAATACAGTTTGTAACGATAGAATATCTATCGTTATTTTTTTTAACTACTATCATTAACTTCCAAAAAATTTCTTTTCAAACCCTTTTTCTACGCCTTTGTCTATAAAACGAATATCACTAAAACCCCTCTAAACCCCCCCCTAAATTCCGCCGTTCTAAAAAAAAGTCAAAATGAAAACAGAATTGTTTTCAAATTGCACACGTCCCTACCCTTTGTTCTAAGATTTTAGGGCCTTTTCTGTTGTTATTTCTATGCCGCTTTTCTGTTTGATGTGGGACACGTGTTTATTTTAATTTGTCCGTTAATTATCTGCCCCGCCTCCAGTTTAGAATTCAGCAAATCAGGGTTGTTTATAACCGGCAATTTTCTTTTCTGGCGCTATTTTTTGAAGAGTCTTCTATTAACTGTCCAGCAGAGAAGATGTGTTAAAAGTCTTCTATTAACTGTCCAGCAGAGAAGATGTGTTAAAAGTCTTCTATTAACTGTCCAGAAGAGAAGATGTGTTAAGCGTCTTCCATTAACTGTCCAGCAGAGAAGATGTGTTAAGAGTCTTCTATTAACTGTCCAGAAGAGAAGATGTGTTGAGAGTCTTCTATTAACTGTCCAGAATAGAAGATGTGTTAAGAGTCTTCTATTAACTGTCCAGCAGAGAAGATGAAGATGTGTTAAGAGTCTTTTGTTAACCGTGTAGCGGAGGAGATGTGTTAAAAAAAGTCTTCCACTAACTGTGTAGCAGAAAAGATGTGTTAAAAATCTTGTATGAATGCTCACTAAGAAAAATGTGATAAAACTTTGTGTCTTGACCGCTAATTATGCTTGCATATTACTAAAAAGTTTTGTGTTTCAAAACTATGGAGTCGACTCTCCAGGTGCATAAAAGTATAGTGCCGAATGCTGAAATGCTTTCGTTTTAATATGAAATAACGTTGAGATGATCTGACTTCATCAATGTATTCTTTTTACCTGTTAAGAGGATGATAAAAAACAAGTTATCGTTTCTGTACCAGCCTTCTTTCTTGTATGATGGTTCCAATAAATCCTCATTTAGGCAAGGATCCAACCTTGGGATATACCGCTACCTATTAAGAGTTCTACGGCCGATGATGATCATTTCTGCCGCTCTTGAGTCAAAGCGGAGAGAACACCGGTTACCGTTTACCGGAAGGTTGCAAGTTGACGCCGGGGCAAGAATGTTGCAAATTGGACAACGGGTTGTGTTATAAATTGGCCCCAACGTGTCATGTTACAAGTTGAAAAAGAAAATTTGAATTTAAACGCGGTCGAGATGTGGCAGAAGATTTGCCTGGCTTTGGCTTAACATAAACTCAAAAAGAAATGGTCCCAGTATGGAACCTTGTGGTACACCGTGCAAAATTGCTTCCTCCCACATAAGTAGATTTTCATTAGCTTTGAAGCTGTGCCACATATTAGCAGCTCACGGTTTACACTGTCAAAAGCCTTGTTTAGATCACATAAAGAGCAGACACTAGGCCCTTTTCTATACTCTTTCTCATTGACTCAACTATAACCTTCACAGCTTTGGTTCTGATTTGTTAGACTTAAATAAGAATTGATTTAGTATCTCAAAAATATTACCCAAGATAGGAATGATCTTTGGTCCAATTTACCTACGCCCTTTTGTATAATATTGGAAGCATCGGTGAGATTCAGATTTAAGTGTACTTTCACCTTATCCTCTTATCTATCTGACAAAAATTCGTAAGGATCAAATTGCAAATAATCCTCTTTGCTAAATTTGTCAGGATTATTCCTTATCGATCATCGATTATATTTTATTAATAAGTAATTGAAGTAAGTTGATAAAACATTAATGAAAGCAGTTTGTAACCACGAAGATATACGTTGATACTTAAGGGATTTATGGATGGACAAGGGAGATTTCGTCTTTCTTGGAACATATTTGACAGGTATGGGTTTGTTGAAAAGCTATAATGTATTTAAATTGTAACTCAATAGCCGTCGGGAGGCCTATAGCCTGGGAAGTAGGTGTTGTTTCTTAGTTGAACGGTCACTGTTTTTGACAAATATTTTCCAAAAATAATTATAATTATTCGGCGATATATATTTGTAATGTATTCATCCAAATACACCTTTGATCAATAATTGTTGATTTAAACAAAAATAATAGAGGAGTTCAGTCTAAGGTCACTGTGGCCAACAAAAAGTGGTTTTTTTTGACAAGAATGACAGTTAAGGTCTACCTTTCAAAACATGAGATTTTTGCATGTTTTTTTATCATTACGAACATCTTTATTGCTTTATTGAAATAATGAATACACCCCCGGAGCGTATATCTTGAAATCAACATATCGGTGGTCAATAATTCTAGGAACTTTTGGCATGTCACCATTTCATTTCTGTTATCTGTCACTAGCTATGTCAGATGTCACTGGAAAAAGTAATCAGAAGAAAAGAGATACAACTAACTAGAAATGCTACAAAAATCTATTCGAAAATGGACATAAACAATTAAGCGAATATCAACAAAAACAATTTGACATAATTAGTGACAGAATAACAGAAAAAAATGGCTACTTTCCAAGATTTCCTAGAATCATTGGCCACTGATATGTTGAGTATTCAGCTAAAAAGTCATTTTAAATTTCAAGATATACGCTTCGGGGGTGTATTCATTATTTTAATAAAGCAATAAAGATGTTCGCAATGATAAAAAACATGTAAACATCTTAACTGTCATTCTTGTCAGAAAAAACCACTTTTTGTTGGCCACACTGACCTTAGACTGATCTCCTCTATTAATGTATATTTATGACAGTGAAGGTCTCAAGATAGTTGGATCAGACATTTCAAATCTTAAAATAATGACCGCAAATAATGTCATGTATTGACACGTGAGCTAGAGTAGTCATAATATTAGTAATTTTTTTTATCATGTTTTATTTGTATCATAACTCATTGGATAAAAATTAAGACAGAACATAAAACGTAATATTCCATATTTTTATGGTAAAAAGATTCATTTTTCTGAAAAAATCGAGTTGCGAAATCAATTTCCAATCATACATATTTGACTAATAGCTGCTATGAGTAATAACAATCGGTATTATTTATTTTAGATAACAAATCAATAGGCAGAGATTGTCAATATTATATGATAACACGAATAAAAAAATATACGTAACAAAAAAAAATTATTAGATCGTCTATTTTGAATGATTTTGGAAATCAATATACAGTGTGGAACAGCCAAAAGGAATTGATTTTATAACGAATAAATGAGAGCGTGTTGGTAAAAACACTTGGGACATTTCTCGTGCTTTGTTCGAGTACTAAAGTTGATATTTTAGCAGCTAATTAGCAACAAATTTTGGCGTTGTTGGGCCTTGTCGAAGCTTCGTGTATTTGTTATTTGGGTGGAGTGGAGACGAAGTTTGAGCTTGGCAAAGTATGGCAGTTTCATGCCATCAAAAGTCGTGGATTTTATTATCGCCGAGAAACATTATACGCTAAAAGTAACCATAAAATGAATAAAAACCTTCTTATTTAACTCAGTTGAATTCATAATAAAAAACAGATACTTGCTTCTTATTTTTTTTCCAAAAAAAATCTAGATTGTCTTTAATAGCGACAATATCCTTTCAAATTGTAGATAGGAAATAACAAATTAAGGCCTGAATTGACTTCAGTTGTATGATTTGTTTCATTAATCTGAATAATAACGTAATTAGAGGCGCCAGAGACCTGTTCGCCAGATTTTTCAGTTCTATCTTTGTTCTTCTTTTTCAAATGTTCACCAAGAATCGTTTTTTCAGTTTCCTTACCATGAAATAAATAAATAAATTATTTTTTCCGAAAAAGAATGTTATTATTTAGGGCAAGCAACTTTAGTGGAAGTCAGTCTTTGCGTACAGATAAATTGCCTACATTATCAGGATATCAAAAATGGTTGTCAGGTTTTCTTATGATTTATCATTGGAATTGTCGATATACGAATTTTAGTGAGAAATTTATCAATTCCCAAAATCTCCAGTACGAATACAGAGGTTGCTAAGTCATCGCAATAAATTTTATCTATAATTATTTTATTATTAGTATTTTTAGTTAGTAGAAATGAAAATAATAAAGGTTTAATAAGAAAACTACTATTTCTATTTAACATAAGCTTATCTCTTTTCAGGTGTGGATAGAAACGGATCTCCCCTTCAATTTCCCTCTCCAAGTGGCTTCGCAACGTATTGTAGAAATATATGGGGCTCGCCTGTCATTTCGGCGGGGTCTAGGTACCTGTCGCCATTTGTAGAGGCAAACTCCAAAGATAAATCTTCAGGTGAGTTTAAATAGTTTTTAAAAAATACTCCATAGCGTAAATTTGACCAGTTTTCTGTGAGGGATTCACTCGGGTGCTTATTTTTGAATCGATTTCCACCAGGAGAGGTGGACAGATAAGTGGAGCTGGAGATATCCCGGTGATGTTGTTCTAGGGTCTATTTTTTGAAGGTATGCTTAGAGATATACTTGTGACTGCATTTACCACAGCAATGTTAAAAAGAAAGATGAAAAATATGAATTTATTAGCCAAACAGGAAGCAGCTATAGGCAGATGACAATTTTCTTGTCCCATGGTCAGGGTCGGGGATAGAAGAAGGAAAATTGTACAAAAAATTGATTTAAAAAAAATTATTCTATTGGTCTGTTGGTGTTGAACAGCACGGAACAATCTCGACTAGATTCATTTGTCGTCGAACTGAAAAAACAATTGAATCGACAATCCAAATAGAAAAGTAAACTTACTTGCATGACAAAGAGAAGTCGCGATATAATAGTATCCAAGGCATGTCCCTATCATTTTCCTTTAATGATGAGGACATAAATTCCAAACGTACATGATATATTTTCATTTGTTTACCGACGATAGCAATCACATTCGAAAGCACGAAAGTAGAACAAATAAACAAACCGTATTTTTTGTGTGTGTCTGTGTGTGTGCAATTGCAAGTCAGAAGACTTTTTAGATAAGGTTGGATGGATTTTTTTTTCAAATTCGTGGTATGAAATTATATTTCCTGTGAATTATTTCATTATGTTTGCTGGGGATCGGTATCTTTTTATTTAAAGCTAGTAATAACACACTTTGAAAGATTTTTGAGACACGAAAGTATAATTTTATGTAATAAATATATTAGTAGAATCGATGTTACGTTTTATATCTATCGAATCAAATTAAAAAATACTCCCTCTAGCGGTAAAAAGTTGAAAATATAACCTTTATACCTAGCTCTACCTAGTTCATGCCACTCGTTTTAGCATGATATTTTCTATACAAAGAAGATTACCAAATTTAACAATTTATTATTTTCTTAAATCGGCTATTTTACGTTCTGCAATTTGAGGCTAACCACCCTAATCGGAGAATTTGCCCAACCCACTAGTTTTCAATCAGTGGTGGAATTCTTTATCGAGCCCAACATCCATGGACTCAGGACCTCGGTTTTACGTCTCCTCCGAAAGCTGTACGGGCATTACATTTTTTGTTCAATAATATTTCAAAATGACTCCTTCATCTTGTGAGAATAACATTTTGTTCACACATATTTCCGTAAGAAAAATGTTTCAAATACGGTACTGTTTATTTTTCATTTATTAATTGGTCATTAAAGAGTATCCACCCGAAGTTCCAAGTCTAAATTCTCAATATTATGACCAGTATGTTTTTTTGCAAATAAATATCACATTTGATCGGTTTTGCTACTTACTTTATTATCAACATTTAAAATTTTCGAAAAAAAAAACGCTTCTACATTTTTCAATATGTCAAAACTCACTACTACTACTAAATGTGCAGGCGAGCCTTGTCCTGGACAACTCAAGCCAAGGTTCCGACACTGAGGCCACTGGCAGGCCCATTGTGCCAATACTGCTACCTAGTCATCCATGAAGCCGAGCCCTTCAATAAAGGCCACAACCTTTTTCAGTGGATGCCTGCTTGTGTCTCCAGGAACCATGACAGTGACTCCGAAGATTCGCCTGCGTAATACAGCCCAGTGTGGACACTCTAAGAGAACATGAACTGACGTTTCATCAGTCATGCCGCAACCCCTACATAGGGAACTTTCCTCTACTCCTAGATTGTAGAGGTGCTTCCTCATACAGCAGTGCCCTGTTAGGAGTCCTGCTATCTTCCTTAGCCTACTCCTTGGTAGTTCAGTGGCTGCCCTGGCGTGTCCATCAGTCCATCCCTTCAGTAGAAGTTTGGATTGTCTAGGACCCTGCAGAGCATTCCAATGAGCGAGGTGCTGATTCCTCAGCCACTTCTTCGTCTCCTTGCGTATTCTTTGTTTTGTTAGGCCCAGGGTCGGGCCCGGGCCGCAGAAAGGAGCTGCCGCCCCTTCCGCAGCCAGTGCATCCGTCATCTCGTTGCCTTCAAAACCAGAGTGGGCTGGAATCCATTCTAGCCGCACCACGTTCCGCCTTGCAAGATTAGCAAGTAGTTCTCGACATTCGTTAGCAAGTCTTGAGTTGCTGGTATACCCACTCAGGGCTTTAATTGATGCCTGACTGTCGGAGTATATAATTATGCGTCGATTCACATAACCTCTGTCTAGGTCAAAACTCACTAACTCGATACCTTAGATGACAAATCTGCCAATAATAAAGTGTGGAAATGGATAGTTGAGAGATTAATTTTTTTCTAGATTTTCGAACCTCTCACTTTCACATACCCTGGTATCCAAAATATCAGAGATACGATTTTCTCGATTTTTTCCTCCATTAATTGATCCTTTGAGAGATTGTATTCAAAAATTCAAGACAATATTCCAATTATTATAGTCAGAACGATTTTTCGAGTCCGTATATGTCATATGTGTATGGTATTTGAGTATTTCCCTTAGAACATAAAACAGACAGTAAGGAGCATTTACCAAATACGTTTGCGTCCAAATAGGAGGTTGCAAATGGCGAATAGTCGGTTCCGTTTTGACAGTGGCGTACTGTTTGTATATGTATAGGGTATGGGATACGTAAAATTTTATTTTAAAATTGTAGCTTATTGAGATGTATTGAATATATTATGTTTTATTATGTTTATTTGATCCTTTAAGAAGCTGTATTCAAAATTTCAAGTAGATATTCAGTACGTAGATATTCAGTACGATTTTTAGAGTCCGTACATGTCATAAATGTATGGTATTTCCTCAAATAATCTATATTAAATATTTTCAAAATCCAAACTATACATTCTTCCATAAATTTATATGTCAAAGTTCACTAATTCAACCATACAGATCACGAATCTGTCAATGAAAAGTGTGAAAATAAATAGTTTTAGGTATTTTCTTCTACATTTTCGAACCCCTCACTT
>CAJUYH010009412.1:0-13811 GCA_910591685.1 Galerucella tenella
AAATAAATTTTGTTCATCAATGTGTTGGAAAATTTGTCATATTTTTATTAATAAAATGTAATAATTTAAGTTAAATTTATATCGTCAGTAATATTGTTTGGTTATTGAGGTATTTAACACTATTTGTAACTGTGATACAGTTGAAATCCGATATTTTTTGCAATAAACAATAAATTTTAATATAAACAACGATAGTTTTTTGGTCCAATTACAAAAGAATTTGATGTTATTTTTAGATAACTTTTAAGCAAGTGAATATATCGAAAAATATTAAGAGAAAGCTTTTGTAGAGCGTTCAATTTTCTACAAAAATAATTGTTTGCCATTGCCATTTATAAACTGTCATAGAGACATAAAAAAAGTGCCAAAACCCCATGTTATTTAAATGGAAAATGTATCGTCTTGGAGGCACGGTTTATTATGAATATCAAAGGGCTTATATGGGTATGATAATTTTTTTTAGGTCGTGAACTAAAAATTTTCGAGGCGCTGCAAAGTCAAAAATCAAATTGGTAAATAACGGACACCCTAAGCACTATACACCTAATTCGTCCACAGTGATGCAATGCCCCATCTAATTCATCTTTCTATAAAAAAGGCTAATTTAAAAAAATTGTATTTTTCAATTCCCTATTTTTGAGCGTCGACCCAGCACTGTAGACTGTAGTGGAACGCCTCTATTGTGATAAATACAGTGTCGAGTACTTAACCTCAATCGCAGAAATAGACCGACGTTGAATAACCGAATGAAAAAAATGTCCGGTTTTCAATTCTTTCTGACGTTATTGTCAGCAAAAATAACAACAATTCTTGATGATAACTTTTTACTGTCATTAGAAAGGAGTAGTTAGTTTTTTAATTTGATTTTAAGTTTGACTGAGGATGCGAATCTTTTATTTAATCCCTAACTGTGGATATTATCTTTCTACAGTTATCTCAGTTTTCCGCACTATGGTAATTTCCATTCCAACCTAACTTTTAAACTAGTTGCAGTTCTTTCGATATAAAGCATTAGGAAACTTTTTATAGATCAACAACTTTAAGAAAATGGAGTTTTTTTTTTCGTTCTAATGAAGTTTCAGATTTTCTTAAGATGCACATTTATTTTCCGTCTTTCAGTGGTATCCCTGCCACAAATTAAAAATCACTGAAAAGGGTCGAATCGCTCCTTAGAGACACCGAGTCCATAGCCGAGACATATATGGGCTAAGGAAATATATTGGCGTATAAATGAATCTACTTTTATTGTATTTCAACGTTTGTAACTTTTAGAAAGGCTACCGGAAATACACACAGATGAGTCCATAATTTTTGTACTCACAACGGCTGTTTGTGAAAATTAATACTCGCCTTAATGTTATTACTCGATTTGGGAGACTATCTATTAAATTATTGATGAGCTGCTGTGGAATGTCTGCCCAGATGACTTACAATGCATTAGCATAACCATATACTCCGACAGTCAGGCAGCAATTAAAGCCCTGAGTGGGTATACCGGCAACTCAGGACTTGCTAACGAATGTCGAGAACTACTTGCTAATCTTGCAAGGCGGAACGTGGTGCGGCTAGAATGGATTCCAGCCCACTCTGGTTTTGAAGGCAACGAGATGGCGGATGCACTGGCTGCGGAAGGGGCGGCAGCTCCTTTTTGCGGCCCGGGCCCGACACTGGGCCTAACAAAACAAAGAATACGCAAGGAGACGAAGAAGTGGCTGAGGAATCAGCACCTCGCTCATTGGAATGCTCTGCAGGGTCCTAGACAATCCAAACTTCTACTGAAGGGATGGACTGATGGACACGCCAGGGCAGCCATTGAACTACCAAGGAGTAGGCTAAGGAAGATAGCAGGACTCCTAACAGGGCACTGCTGTATGAGGAAGCACCTCTACAATCTAGGAGTAGAGGAAAGTTCCCTATGTAGGGGTTGCGGCATGACTGATGAAACGTCAGTTCATGTTCTCTTAGAGTGTCCACACTGGGCTGTATTACGCAGGCGAATCTTCGGTGTCACTGTCATGGCTCCTGGAGACACAAACAGGCATCCACTGAAAAAGGTTGCGGCCTTTATTGAAGGGCTCGGCTTCATGGATGACTAGGTAGCAGGATTGGCACAATGGGCCCGCCAGTGGCCTCAGTGTCGGAACCTTGGCTTGAGTTGTTCAGGACAAGGCTCGCCTGCACTTTTAGTAGTAGTAGTAGTAGCTAATTGGTGTAATGTTTCTGGAGATTGTCCAAGTCAATTTAATTGCCTAGACATTTCAGCCCGAACATTCTCGATGCGATTCATATCTCGTGAGCAGGGTGGCCACTCCATCTTAGTCAACCCATAATGCTCTACCCGATCTTTCGCAAGTCTTGCTCGATGAGGAGGAGCATTATTATCAATGAAAACAAATTTTGCGCCAATTGCACCAGCAAATGATACGACTATATGCTCAATAACAAAATGTCGCGGCTCAGTGTGGTCATTATAACATATGCCGCCCCATACATAAACTGATCTTCCACCGCAAAGAGTGGTGGACGCCATTAAATTTGTATTATACCGCTGGCCTCCCTTTTTGGGAGCCATAGATTCACATATTGCCATTATATCGCCCCCAGAGCAATACTCTGCGCTTTCGTACTGCAGCTATTAACTGACAGAACATAGTAGATAGTGATGACACTATTTTAAAAATGGATCTTATATTATAGAGTTCACATTACTTACGCCTTTTCACGGTTTGATTGTTTTGGGCGGACCAAATACATTGAATTTTGCAGTTAAATCTATCTCTCCAAACATTTTTCTAATTTTGACATATAAAGTGACACTTTTTAAAACTGATTGACATTATGAAACATCTTACTTTTTGTAACTAGTTGCATAAAGTAAAATTTCATGCAATTGGTGACGAAAAATGTATTTCAAAATTAGTGACAAAAAGAATTATTCTATCTATTAAACTGCTATAATACAAGTTGAAAATATAAATTATAAATTAATTAATTATTATATATATGGATAACACAATTATTGCAATTATTCAAATTAATTCCCGACGACATATTTTTTTCATTGCTCGAACTTGCTGTTATTTGGGAAGCGGCGCACATTGCATTAGATGTTTCACCAAATATTTCTTGCGCTATAAGTTTTTTATTATTCATGGAATTTTCAACATATCCCTCCGCAACAGAGGTAGATTTCCAACCTCCATGCCTCTTTAATTTTAAAATATCAGCGCCACTGTCTGCTAGGAAAGTGGCAGAGCTTCTTCTGAAGCAGTGGCCAGTACATAGAATAGGATTTGAAAGACCAAGAAATTGTGCAATAACTTTTGGCAGACTGCTAAATGTGTTAATTCCCACAGGATTTCTGGTACATTTTCCATTCGCATATTTTACAAAAAATCTGTTGTGTTTAAGAACCTGGGGACGCAACTTAATATATTTTCTTAATATTTCAACAAGATTCGTATTTTCAATGTCTCCAGTGGTAATTGCAAACTGCCGTATAACTTTTGTTTTTGAAGGTGGGATATCAACACGAAAATGGCTTCCTTCGTCTATAACATTTTCAACTGGAAGAAATGTTAATTCTGCTTTTCTGCATGCTCCTGCCATTCCAATTATCATTGCAACCTTAGCCATTAAGTATTCTTTGTCATCAGCTTCCACTAAAAATTTGGTTTAATTTTCTTCTCATCACACCACGTAACAATAACGTAACTATTTATGCCAAACTGCCTTTGACTTTTTGGGAATTACTGATAATAGAGCATTACCTGCTGCCTCTTCAATATCGCTTGGTAGCTCTTCAGAACTTGAATCACTCATTTTTTTTAAATAACACTAAAAATATATCAATATCGCTAAAAACCTTCCGTCTAGACTTTTTAAAAAAATGTCAAACTGACAACTAACATGAAGTAACAGCAACAAACTTAGGTGCCTATTCTGTAACTTGTCGTTATGCAACGACGTCGTTACGGTAACGATTATTATGTTAACGATAATTTTTCAAAGTTAGATTCTGTAATAATGTCGTTACGTTGAAATCTAGGGACAAAACATAACGATAATATTTTACAATTTTATAAAGGTTGGTATAATTTTTGACATCTGTAGCTGTTTTGTTAGGTTAGGAAAGGATTTTTGATTGACATTCACGTAACTTTTATTATGGAAAAGGACAAAGTTAAAAGTCGGTCCATTAAGACAACAAGGTCACAATATATAATGTATTTGGATGAATTGAGTACAAATGAAGCCTTCAGGGGCAACAAATTGATCGGCTAACGTTAGATTGTGATGACCCATTTAAATAATCTACACCCACAGATTTTTGATAACTCCCTAACTATGGGAGGTGTTCTAGTATTACGACTACCATGATTCAAATAAGGCAACAAGTCCTGGAATAATTCATAAGCAACTTCACTGTTTACTCGATACATCTGCCGGAATACTTCCTTAGGCAACTCAAAGGGGTTACGTCGGTCTCTTAAGACACGAAAATCAGTCCTTCGTGTCTGTCTAAAAATATTACATGTGTATAGTTTAGATTATTTTTCAACCCTTATATGAATTTACCTTTTATTCAATTCATCCAAAACAATACGTAGCCGTTGATTTATCTTAAATAAAATATGATCTTTGTATAAGGAACAATGTTTTTAAGATATTGAAAAAAAACACAACAAACCTCTTAACCAAAGACTTGCTAACCCGATTACGACTGCTGCATAGCTGACATTAGTCAACGACATAATATCAGCCATTTTGTCGTTATCTAACAGCGGTCGTTACGATACTGAATATATAAAGTCGTTCAGTAACGATAATCGTCCACGAACGACATCGTTACTAATTACAGAATAGGCCTCTAAATTTGTTTTCCAAATTCTTATCAATTATATTAAATTTTGATGGCATAAATAGCTATTTTATCAAATTTTGTCTCCAACTTAACTATTAAATATCCAATATCCCCTTAATTACTGTTGCCAGATACTCTCCTTAAAAATTAATAGTCCTTCAAAATGTATACTTGCAAAATAACATTTCAACTCAAAATTGAAAACTCATTTTTAAGATGCCTCTAAATTTTAAAGGATTAGTTACAGAATAGACCCCTTAGTCCTCTATCTACGTAGATCGCGGCTAACATGAAATTTGCCAATCTGTACAACTCTGAACATTTATGTTTCTATCGTTAAAACCTTCAGGCGCGCTTCTGCATTTATCCTATCTTATTTGTAAGGATAAAGCTTGACAACTCCTTGAAAGATTAATTTCTTGAAATCCAATTTCCTCGTATATGTCGCTAAATTAGACGTGTTCACTTTTACCAGACAAGTGCTTTACTTCTACCCTAATATATTGATTTAATATTTGAATTAAAATATTAGTACATAAAACTGAATTTATGTACCTACCTACATTTTCAGATAACCTCATTTAATGGAACAGATGAATACAAAATGGCGTGACTCTGTTATCTTTTCTATTGTATTGTTGTATTTGCCATTTCACTTAATTATTATATTTTATATTCAGGTATATATAGATTATTTTCGTTTCAGACTCTTACCAGACACAGACCGAGGCCGAGATCCCAACAATCAACGCATTCCCGCAGTTTTCCACCTGATACACCTATTGCTACACCTTCTCCAGAAGAACAGACTTTCTTCGAAAAGCCTGCCGTACCTACATCGCCACGAACACCTGAAGGTGGAGATACGGTGGATAAAGCCGAAGCAATAGCACCAACCTACAGGTATCATCATATTTTGATATATAGTATGACATTCACTGAGGTTTCGCCGCTTCACGCTTTCTAGATCCATTTTTTTGGGGTGGATCAATCCCCGTTTTTCCTTTTAGAGTTTCTCTGTCAATGCTCTCCATAGTTTCCTATCCTTAACTTTGTCCTTCCATCCTCCAATTCCGGCTCTTGTCATATCTTCCTTCACCTGTTCCAGCCATTTTATTCTAGGTCTACCCCTACGTTTTCTTCCCCCAGGATCCCATTGTGTCATTTGCAGTGTTATTTCTTGTTCTTCTGCTCTATATATGTGTCCCAGCCATTTTATTCTTTGTCTTTCTATT
The DNA here is from genome assembly GCA_910591685.1 of Galerucella tenella. Classification (NCBI taxonomy): domain Eukaryota; kingdom Metazoa; phylum Arthropoda; class Insecta; order Coleoptera; family Chrysomelidae; genus Galerucella; species Galerucella tenella. Next base: position 6,100 of record CAJUYH010009412.1, read on the forward strand.
TTCCTTACTATGTCTTTTCCTTCCAGCTCTTGCTCAATTTCATAGTTCATTCTTTGTCTGTACTCGTTATCTCTCAATTTGATTGGTCCCAATATTGTTCTCATTATCTTTCTTTCTATTATTCTCAAGTCTTCTTCTTTCTTTTTAGTCAGTTTTATTGTTTCAGCAGCATACAACATGACGGGTCTTATTAGCACTTTATAAATATTGATTTTGGTTTGTCTTGAGAGTAATTTGCTTTTTAAAAGTTTTTTTTGGCATGGTGAGCCCTATTTGCATTAATGATTTCCTTTTTCCTGATTGCTCTGCCATAGAATTCTGAATTTCTGTGCAAAGCGCCAGTGTGTAGATGGAGGTTTCTTCTTCCATGCCGCAGAATTTACATTCTTCTTCCTCCACTATTCTGATCTTTTTTATGTGCCCATTCAGGCGTCAATGTTCCTATATAGTATTAACGCTTTATATTTATTGCAGGGAACGAACTGCTGAAAGGGTAAGATACGCAGAACCACCAAGTGCCTCTGGATGGAGGATAGACCATGAAAACGTAGTTTTAAGGCATGGAGAAAACAGACCCAGCATAGGACGATCTCGTATACCACCGGGTACATTAGATAGAGTGCTGGACAATTCAGACCGAAGACAGTACGGAATGGGATGGGTCGGTCGAATGTTTGGGTAAGTTCGTTTGAGACGGCTGTATAAGGAATTTAAAATGTGATTCCTGAAAGTATGGTAAATAATTAAATTTGGGGTAGAAATATCTGAAGAGAAATAAAGCAGAGTTCCAGAAAAATTGTTAATTCAACAAAAATTTTCCACCACTAAAGGTAAAAATATCGCTCTCTAGCTTGCACGTTACCTACACAGGTGAGTTGAGTATATAACATTTACATAGGTGTAAAAGAACTCTTTTCAACAACTCCAACTTTGCAAAAATAGGTTTAGTATTTAGTTCAGTTTATTGGAGAAACATTTCACTCAAAAGCTCTAAGCTATGGACTGAATTCCCAGGCAGTGGCGGCAAAAGACCTAGGTGTAACCTGGGTGTAACGTTTGGCTAGTTCCGCAATTGTCGAAGTCGTTAGAGCGTAGGTGTCACTGGGTCCTAGAATTTTTAGTCCAGCGGCTTCCCTGGCTAAATAATCAGCAATGCGATTTCCTTTACTCCTGTCGTGCCCTTTAAGCCACCTCAGGATAATATTGTTATCTGCCGGGGCGTTAGCTAAATCTTGGTGGCACTCTAGTACTAGCCTCGATATAACACGTTGTCTGTTCAAGGCTAATAGGGCTTGTCTACTATCAGTGCAGATTGTTATATTTTTGCCAGAAATTCCTTTTCTGGTTAGTTCTTTTGTGGCAATTGAGATACCAGCCAGATCTGTTTGAACCACGCTGGTATTGTTTCCCATTCCCCACTTAATCCTTAGACTTAGTGCTCTCGAGTAAACTCCACATCCTGAGCCTTCTTTCATTTTGGGCCATCTGTATATATGCGTATTGTATTTGCAGCATCTGGCTCTGTGTTCTGTTTTATTTGTATTTTGTAGGGTTTATTAAACACAAACCTGGGTTCAATTGAATCATTGGCTGCCTGCAGCAGAGGTAGCGCAGTAAGCGCTTCTTGCCATAGTCTTAACCTCAATTGGCCCATTCCAACTCGGGGTTTACACCAGCCGTGCGCAATCGTACCATGGCCATTAACGCAACCTCCTTGACGTACAGGTCCAGAGGGGTCAGACCAGTAATTAGTTCCAGTGCCTCGGTTGGTGTTGTTCCCATGGCTCCTGTGATGTTTAAACAAGCTATTCGCTGTATTTGATATAATTTTTGTATGGCCGTTGCTTGTAGAACCTTCGGTCCCCATGCAATTGCTCCATACGTAAGCACGGGTCTTATTTTGCAGTGTAGATCCAGGTGACCACACGGGGTGACAGACCCCATGTGCGTTCCACTGTCCTCCGACACTGATCATAAGCCACATATGCTGCAAACCTTTTGTCAGATCTTGCTAACCATAACTCTTAACCAGAGGTGGTAGAACTGGCCCGTTTTTTATTCATTAACAAAACAGTTCTTGCGCCGAAAAGTAGCTTAAGTTGAAAATTAATTCCAATGTATTTATTATAAGAAAAACCTTGTGGCGTGTACTTTTGGATTTTCCATACTTTTTGAAACTTGGCTGTGAGGCGCGAGGCCGTGGGTGGTGGCCCACACTACGCCGCCTCTGTTCCCAAGACGGCTTATCTGATATTAGCTTTTTAAGAGCTTTTTTAATAGCAAAAGGCTAACACTGGGTCAGTATAGGTTCCTTTCAGAATCCTCCTTCTACCTTTTCTACAACCCATCCTCTCAACCCGATATTCTCATGTGTTCTAATACGACGGAAGAGGCTACAAAAATGAGAGAAGAAATTTCCTTTTTACTTAAAAGGAATCCATCGTTCAAAGATGCATGCATTAAAAACAAGTTTACAAAGCAAACTCTTAGAAGTAGTAGGTATACGAATGCTAAAATTAATTCATTTCCAACAAAGTAAAGAAAGCCAAATAACTATTTTCTTTGTAGTTTAATAAATAAATTGAAGACAATCGTTGTTTTAACAAAATTGTATACAGCGAATGTATTACTTTTGTTCTGTTAACTTTCAGGTAGTTGATTGAAATAGTAAAGTTTATATTTACGCAAACGGCTTCGTGAATTTAAACTGAATGCGACACTTGCATGCAACATATTGTTTTGTCGGGATGTCGACAGTGGTGTCGTAACAAGTAAAACATGGAGGAACATAGTTTAGTTGTACACCAATTAAATTTACTTCCGGGCGACATACTATTCCCAAGAAACAATAGTTTACATTGCGCTTACAGATGCTATACATTGCGCGTCCATAAAGTAACTCAAAAATTCATTAACTGTTTATTTAGCTGATAATTAATTTATGCGTTATCTTGGAACGCACTGTATATAAAGATATAATGCTCTGTTTATTTTCATATTAATTAGGTATGTAGTCTCTTAATGTTGGCAACTACATCAATTTTATTGAAATTCCTCTACTCTTAATGATTATGATTTCACTCCTGCAATCCCACTTCTCACAATACTAACCAATTATAGATAGAAATGTCAGGCGATTACCAATACGTGACAGAAGTGTCATCAATCATATTCATATGAATTAAATCAATATATCATGTATTAATTTTGTGAGTATTAATTGAGCTGTTTTTTTATATGGTATTCGACTACCATTAATAAAATGTGCACCTTTATGTCAAAAATTTTGTAGTTTATGACCCACTTGAGATCGCAACATTTGATATACGTTAGTAGCGTACCTCTTTACGATTTTTCAAATAAAAATATTAGCGATTTTTTAATTAGGTTTTTGGTTGCCACACTGTAAATAGTAATATCCCTTGAAACACCCAAGGGTAAATTTTGAGCTCTGTAACTTCACCGAAGTCTGAAATATACGTCGTCAAAAATTTTTTTTTGATATTTGAACGTCCCCTCATAACATGCTAACTGACGATTTATGAACTCCAAATAAATATAATGATTGATATTACCATTTACCATCATGCGCAATAAACTCAATTCTATGTCTTGTCTTTACCTTTACGCTCTTATTTTTAATTAGTTAATTCAAACGAAATTAGAAAACATGCTTTGATTTCAACTCCTATCCGAATGTCAGTTTATGAAAATTTCACATTTTTGAGTATTTTTTAATCCAAAATAAATGTATTTTGTCAAACATCTACGGAAATATTGCTATTACTATTTTTCAAACACGGCAACCACTCAACTAATTTTTTTTTTATTGGTGAACCATTTTACCTATTTAAAGCACGCCTCAGCGTGTTTAAATCGAACTTTAAAAAACGCGCGTGTTTTAAAGTTACCGTGGCAACATCAACATCATGTCTAAATGACAATTTTTTTATTATTGATCTGACAGGAGTAGTTTGTAACGTCAAAACTTTTATTCGAACATTATTTAACAATGTCAAATTTATAAATTAAAATGGAAAGTGCCGTTGGTATTGTTTGGAATATTACTATTTCGATTTTTCAAATCTTATAGGAAATGGTATTTAAATTAATACTATTGACATTCACAGAATTCAATAATGTTGAACTTCCATCAAAATACAAATTAGTTTATGCTTTTCTCATTTCCATGACAACGCAAGGTGTACATCATATACGTCACGAATTCAACCATTTGACATTTAGTTCTTATTTCCATCTATGATTTCCATTTCTTGTTGTTGTAGTAGTTATGGACCAGTATTCATAATTTCAAAGTGCACCAATAAAAAAAAGTAGCGTGAAGTATTCGTGGATAACTGGTATTCAAAATACTTTTAAAGACCTTAATATCCACTTATACTTTAAAATACTATTCTTTTACTGGAATTTGGAATGCATAAAACGTCAATTATTAGCGAGTATACAGGGGCGTTCAAAAATAAAAAACTATATTTATAAAAGAATAAAACAAAAAAACTGGAAAGTAGAAAATTATTCTCAATTTAAGAATAAAAAGATCAACGAGAAAGCTAATGTCATTGTGGCAAAGACGTGGGGTACTTTGTACTACATTTATACACTAACTTTGCATTCCGAAATAAAACTAGTAAGAATTTATAACAATTGATATCGAGCACTCGACGCTCGGTCCTTAACAAGTGTGCAAAATCATTTTTCAATTAATCTAAGAGTTTGAAGTGGGTGAAATGGAGTTTAAAGGTTTCGTTATAAATGGAAAACCCTATATTGCATTGTCATCGGTCCTTAAGAAGTGTACAAGATTTCAAATAAATCTGAGCATTAAAAGTGGGTAAAAATCAAGTTTAAAGGCTGCATTACAAACAAACATACATACATACATATAATTTAAACTAATATAAAACTCACCTTTACATGTTTTAAGGAATACTTTTTACAGTGTGGTCACCAAAAGTCCAATAAAAAAAGCTAATATATTTTTTTCAATTGACGATTTTAAACCTAATAAGTATGTAAACTACTGACATAATGTTAGAGGAAAGTCACCAAATATGGAATACCATTTTGTTTTTGGATATAAAAAAACTTCATATAAATTAAATCAGTTTAATGTTTTTACTAATCAGTCATACATATACATATATGTAGTAATTAACAGCCTTTAATCAAATATATTAGTTATCAAATTAAAATCTAACACAAAAAATAAAATCACAAATGAGTAACCAAATATGAAATAGGTATCCATATATGGAATATAAGCATAAATCAACATAACAATAACAAAAATGGACATTAATATCTTTGAGATCAATTAAATAAATATAATATATTGTGATAAATGAAAAAAGTTACATAATTACTTGCAAAAGTCACAGATCCAAGTATCATAATGTGCCCAGAGTCCACACATCAAGCATTTAATTTAATATTCCATAATTAGACACCGACGACTGTCCATATTTGGATTTTTATACTAGTTCAAACTCTTCTAAATATTTTTTAATTCACAATATTTTAATGACAAAAGATCACAAAATGGTGAAATACCGATATACTAAATAGTATAACACTTACGTAAACAAACATAACATCTGGTAATACTCGTTTATTACTTACCTTTTCTGCACGACAACAAAACAAAACACGCCTGCCACACGTGAAGCATTCGCGCAACTGACTCGATGGTGTGGGTGCGATAGTTAGTAGACCGAATGAAACAGAAGATGGTCGAGTGTTGCGTTTCATACTTATAGTCTTAGAGAAATGAAGGCATTCCATATTAGGATACTATTCCATATTTGGTGACTTTCCTCTAATAAGTCAAAATAGTCAATTTACCGACCTTCTATAACCACTAAGATTTACAGCTCATCAAATATCAATTAAGAGCTATAGTTGGATGTTGCGAACTTCAGTGGTTCACTCTGTATATTTCCTAATGTTAAACCAAGTAAAAAGTCCAGTACCTATTTAAAACACTGAACAATAAACTTATTAAATCATTAAAATATAAGAATAAACAATTAATTTCAGACAGAAAAAGAATTTTATGAATTCCTAAATTGTCACAAAGACGAAAATCACGTTAATATTTGAAAAATAAAAATTAAACACTTTTTTAGACAGTACAAAACAAGAGTTGGAGCTTAATGTTAATTTTAACTATGATTAATGTTAGAACAAACTTTATTCTTGTCCAAAGAAAACACTCCAAAATTTCCTCTTAGTTATAATATGATGATGCCTCCTGACCTAATTAAATTAGCCGGAAGTATTCGAAAGTTAAACAAGATTAATTATTTTTCCACGGTTAAACTAGTTCAGGGTTGATTTATATAATAATTAACAACACAATATTAAAATGAAAAACTGATACATATAAAACTGTACCTACTTTTTAATTAATTTTTCAGACCACAAACAGTATTGGAAGTAACAAAAGTTGTATTAGTTTAAGTTATGTCAGGTTGTACTGGGTGTCTGATTAATAGGGGTAACTCGCTATATCTCAGAAACTATTCTTCCTCTATTTTGTAAAATAATTGGTAGGGGAGAGTGGGAAAGCTGACGCAATAAAACTGTTAAGTATAACTTTTGTTCCGCTTCGTACATTTTGACAAACTCAGTATCATTTGAAAGGGAATTCAATGCCTAATAAAATATTCTATCATCGTTTTATTCCAGTGGTTCCAACGGTCGCAAAGTGGCGGTAATTGTTTAGAGGATGTGATTAAAAGAAGATATATTATTCTTAAACTCTTTTTTCAGGCATTCCTTCAGGAAGTCCGTAACACAAGACGCAAAAATTCAAGAGCAACTAGACGACATGGAGGACCATAGACCGATGTTTACCTATTGGGTAACGACAGTGCAAATTTTGGTGCTTTTTATATCGATAATTTGTTATGGAGTTGGTTCTTTCGGAATAGATTTGCAATCGAAGTCGGGTCAAGTGCTGGTAACCAGTTTATCGTTGCAACAAGTTGATTATATGGAACCCGCTAACTTCTGGTAAGACATATTGGAAACTATAATTATTGTAGCTAGGATATTAGGCAAGCAATAGGTTCATTTTTATGAAAATAATCCTAGTAGAAAGATCATTTTCAGAAACCTTTATCGCACCACTAGTGTGTTGTAACTGACCATTGGTTAAACTATGTTAAACCACTATTCAATAGTTAAGCCCTTATCCGTTGTAACAAGAATTGTCGATTAAGGGTCACGTAACTAATGGATTTCAGTTGGCATAAGGGGGTAGAACAAAAAATGTTAACCTTTCCTTTTCGTTATTCTTAATTATATTTAGTAATTTAGTTTCACACTGTGTGTTCCTTGATTGTATTTGGTCTGGAAAATAAGCGTTGTGTGAAATTTACTTTATAAACCTAATCGAGGAGTGTCGAAAGTCAATTCACGGTATTTTTTATTGGACTACTCCTCGTATTTTGTACAGAAAATTCATACTAGAATCATTTTAAACCTTTTTTTACCCCACCCAACTAAGGGTTACTCTCTATCCCGTAAAATAGGCCTTCTTTCCGGCAAATTTAATTTTATACACATTAATTATACAGTGCTTTTCAGATAAAAGTATCCACCTTTAATAACTTTTGTAATACTGGTATTTAGAAAAAATCGAAAAACACGTCAATTTATGTTGGAAGGGGCAAGCATTATGGCTTATT
>CAJUYH010009413.1:0-13810 GCA_910591685.1 Galerucella tenella
TTAATTAGGGTTTATTACTCCTCGTACTTTTTGTACATACTATAACCTATACAGAGATTTAATCCCTTGGCTGCAACTACCTGGCGAACCTTTCCCAAATTTGGGAAACTTCTTGACCACTGTGTGCAATTTACCTACGTCTGACAGGCGATTTAGTAAGGATTTCAATCTTACCAGGCGCGAGCAAAAATATTTTGTAAAAGATACAAAAAAAGATATCTTTGAGATAACTGTAACTTAATATAGCTCCGAGTGAGTAGCACTATAGGCAAGCTGAAGTGTGTGTGCGAGAGAGAGAGCATTTTTATCGGCAGCTATCTGCGTGCTCGGTTTGTTATGTTTGTGCTGATTTGTGTGTGTTAAATTGGCATATTTACCATACAAAATTTGTTTTTTACTAAATTTTAATACAATTCTAAAGGAAATAAATCGTTTAAATATTTGCTATTGCTGCGAAAATAGTTATAAAATCACGAAACATGTTTTTCCAAAATTTTGTTTATAGGACTATATAAATATACAGGGTGATTCATAAGTAATGGGCCAAATTGTAAATCTACGTTCAGGAGGCCAAAATAATAATATTTTCATTAACAATAATGGGTCTTAGTCTGCTCCTTACTGAGGTACAGGATGTTAAAGCGAAAAAAATCAAATAGATTTTTTTGTTAATAGATCCGCTACTTTTCTACATAATGACTTGAAAATTGGGTATGAACTAGTTTTTGTAAGGGTAAACAAGAATGTGTGAGAGGATTTGAGTTAACTCGTAGATGTCGCCACATGCGTCATATGAATTAGATGAAATCAGCTACAAATTTTTTATCGATTATTATTTTACAACTTACCTATTTAATTTGGATAGCCCCATCATTTCTTTAGAAAAAAGCTATACTTCTTTGATCTCCAAAATATTAACGATTTTCGAGATATTTGAAATTTACTAATTCACTACACAACATTTCACGGTGATCGACGTAGCATTAATCTGTTCTGTCTTCGTTTTATTAACTGGCGTACAATAAATGTGTTTTATTATGTAATTTTTGTATGGTTCCATTTTAATATTATTACCAATTATCAATTACGGTTAGGTAAATGTCAACATGGCATGCTTGTGTCTTGGCAGATTAATGCTACGTCAACCACCGTGAAATGTAGTGTAGTGAATTAGTAAAATTCAAATATCTCGAAAATCGTTAATGTTTTGAAGATCAAAGAAGTATAGCTTTTTTCTACAGAAATGATGGGGCTATCCAAATTAAATAAGTAAGTTGTAGAATAATGAGCGATAAAAAATTTGTAGCTGATTTCACCTAATTCATATGGCGCATATGGCGACATCTACGAGTTAACTCAAATCCTCAGTAAGGAGCAGACTAAGACCCTGAACGTAGATTTACAATTTGGCCCATTACTTATGAATTACCCTGTATAGGGTTATTTTTGCCAATCTAGCTAAAGTTAACAGCAGTTAACACTTAACAGTTAACACTTATGGAACGTAAGCAACTCTGAGCAAAACAAATTATATAAATTTGGGCGAGACCAAGTTTCACCGTATATACCTGCAAAATTTCTAAGTAGTCATTAGGACAATACCTAGTAGGACCCTATTGTAATGTTTCTTGGAAATTATCAAGTTGTCTTAACTAACCGAATTTAGATTCATATTACCTTTATATATCAGATCGGGTATAAAATTAAATAGTAAATAAATTCCTTAGATGAACGGTGACGCTTATGGTTTACTACCTGACTAGCATCTGTGACCTTTTCGCGTGCTGTCAGACAATAAGAAACAGACTATAGTTCACAAAGAAAAAATTACTTCTCTTCCACAACTGCGACGGAAAATAGAAGAAGCCGCGGATGTAATTAAAAATAATAGACAAGGATTATTTGATATTAAGAGATCTTTATGAAAGTAAATGGTGGACATTTTGAGCATTTGCTTTGAAGTTTTTTATTTTTGTTCACAAATTTGTTATTGTTACATATTTAAGGAATAATAAAAAATTTTATGAAAAAATTAAAATTTATTGATTTTTTTAGAAGCAAATAACTCGATAACCGATTGAGTTACACGAATCAAAGAAGAGTAACTTTTTTTTTTGTAGAATTTAACGCTTTTTAATATTTTATTATTTTAGTTGTAAGTTTAGCCCAAAAAAAGTTTACTTTGATTTAATAAATACAAACAAGTGTAACTAGCGCCCTCTATTAGCAATGTTAAATTAGAGTGCAAATTATGATTCCTCACGCCAAAAAACGTAAAATTGCCAATGTTCAAAGAGAAATTGTGAAAACATAAAAAATTATTGCGAAAATCAAAATTTAAATTTAAACTTTGAACACCCCGTATCTCGGAAACTAGCAATATTTGCATAAGGCATGTTGAGCAGAATCATCATATTTTGAGGTCTAGAATCTACAGTTCAAAGATTGGACATTCTTAATGAATCACCCTGTATACAGAGCCAGACAAACCTTTTTTACATACCGACATAGTTTGCACACTTTCCAAAAAAACTCAGTCATCTCGTAGAAAACAACGAATTTATAAACTATAACGTAGCTATGTAGGAATCGAATGAACTAGAGTATTAAAAAATGTATCACAGACATCCGTTGCCCCAACATCCACACCAAGGAACTTTTCCGTTCAAAGCCACATTAGGCATCATCGACATTTTCCTTCTGTGTTCAGTCGTATCGCAACTGCTCAAACTGTTTGTTCGTTCTCTATCTGAAAATTCGTCAAAATATAGAGTTGATCCAAATCCAAGACCCGACCGATGTTCCAAAATATTTGATCGATCTGTGCATATACTATAAGAACGTCCTCTAAGAACACGCTGCTCTTCAGCATTACTCGATCGTCTTTGGCGACTTTTTTCTCCTTTTTTGTGTTTTTTATGCTTCTTCAATTGACCTGAAACAACAAAATATCGTAAATACAGAATTTTTTATGAACTTTGGTTCAATTCTATAAAAAGTGATTAACAATTAACGTTTTCAACGCTCCGTTAATTAAATATAAACCAATTCCAATTCTATAACGTTCATAGTTGAAGGATTTTTTAATATCATTCATTTTAACGGTGGTTTTGAATGCAGCAGTATTGACCTGACTCAATTCTCATGAACCACCCCCTCAGACACTCCAAAAACCTACAGCTTCTACCCTAACTTTGGAGACGACAAATGAATCAAGGCCAATTCAACGACCTTATTGAAAGTTCTTTGATTGTAATTGATATTATAGAAAATAGTTAGGGAGGCGAATAGGGGATTTTTCGGGAATACTCGAGCGTAGCAGTTAAAGATATGAGAGATACCTTAGACCTAATAGAACAACTTTGGAAAGTATTAGGTCTGTATGTAGTGGCGCGCGACTAGGATAGACGATCAGATTAGTAAAAAAAATCAATAGTCTGAATTACTCGAGCGCGTCAAATTAAGATATTGGGGGTTCATCTTAGTGTTTTAAGAATAAATTTAACTGATCTGACGATAAGTCCTTGACGCCGCCGAGTTATAGGGTCGCGAACTTGTAAAAAAAAACGTTAATCCGGCATTCTCGAGCGCAATTTAATTTTTTTTTATTTTGAAGTATATAATCTAAAACTTACTAAAAATACAAAATAGTTTCCACATGACCGGAAGTGTGAAGGAGCCATTTCGTCTTCCGAAAAACGCGTTGCGGCATATAAGTCGCGAACAATACATTTTACAAAAAAAAAAGGTAATTTTATTTCACACAAAAAGATCTCTTTGCATTTTTGTCCAAAGTTAAAACTTTTTGACTTAAAGCATCATGAAAACTCAAACTCCAGGTTTTTTGAGTATATATCGAAAACGGAGGGTGTTGAAAAAATTTATATGAAACAACGATGATTAAATTATGTAACTTTTATTATGTCTCAAAAAAATTTTTTCCTAAAGCTTCTCGACAATTTTCGTGGACTCAAATTGTTTTTTGGACGAACCGTATGCAAAACGAAGTGAAGAATTGAAGAGGAATGTGCCATAAACATGTAATGTCACAGGCACTCAGCCACAATATGAAAGTTCCAGTGAAGAAGAATAAGATGAATTGTATTGAGCAAAAAACTCCTGTTTTTTGAGTATATCCCGAAAACGGAGGGTGTTAAAAAAATTCATATGGAACAACGAAGATAAAATTATGTAACTTTCATTATATTTCAAATTTTTTTTTCTAAAGCTTTTCGACAATTTTCGTGGAAAAAGTTACGCGTATCTGTATACAAAAGTATTATTAACATGTACAGTCTCATTTATGGACGCATCCCAACTCGTGCCCACTAATCCCTTAAAAGGTACAAGAGTAAAGGTCTCAATAATCTGTATACCTAACTCGTGCTCGGAGACTACCGAGTTGTACCACGCTTACCTGACATAATCTGGCAGCGTAAAAGGTTGCCCTTTTTTGACCACCGAGTTGTACAACGAAATTGAAATCAGGTAGTCTAACATATTTTACATTATTCTCAGTAATTCTCTAATGACCTTTTCTCAATAAGTGAAACTTTCTATAACACCACCACCAATGTCGAAGTTTGAATTTTTCTTAAGGGTTGGGGGTGATAATACCTTCTTACTGCTGCTTACTATTTATTTATAATCTTCATACTAAGCGATCAGTCGTGAGTCGTGAGTTTCTTAAGAAAGCAATGGAAGTCCAATCGATCTTTAGTGAAAAAGGTGCAAAATTGTTAGTGCTAAATAACTTTAAATTTTCAAAAGCACACATTGCAAAGTGTGGTAAAATTAGATGGCGTTGCACTAACACCAAAAGTAGATGCAATGCCAAAATATATACAAGTGCAGATGAAAAAAACTATTTTGGAATCTCAGCTTGATCATAATCATGAAGGTGAGAAGACGATTGCTAGGCAAGCTATTAGTAATAGCGTTAAAAGAAAAGCTGTTGAGGATAGCACAGAAAGGCCATCTAAACTAATTCATAAAGAATTAACTGTAAGTACTAAAATTTCTAGAAATTAAAGTATTATTAACAGTATGATTTTTCTAACATCTCGTAGAACAATGATTGGGCTTCAGACATTGGAAGCGATGATCTACTTCGTGTGAGAAGAAATCTGTACGAAGCACGGCGAGATGTTTTACCAGCATTACCTAAGGATATACATCAGGTTTTTGATGCAGTTGTTAATTTAAATCTGAAAACTAAAATTAAAGATGAAAATTTCCTTTGCTGTTTAGATGAGGAAAACAATTTAATTATCTTTTCTTGTTTCACAAATTTATATTTCTTATGTTCCTGTGATACCATTTATATGGATGGTACATTTCAATATTGTACAAAGTTTTTTTACCAACTATTTACCATTCATGCTTTTAAAAAAGGTTATTATGTTCCAGTCATATTTGCTCTGTTACCCGATAAAAGTTGTAATACATATTTCAAAATGTTAGCGATAAATGTAATGCACTTAACTTATCCTTTAACCCAAAAAATATAGTAGTCGACTTTGAACAAGCAATTCATAGTGCAATTTATAGATTTTGGCCATATTCAAATTTAACTGGGTGTAGATTTCACTTATGTCAAGCATGGTACCGTAAAATTTTAAATTTAGGTTTGTCGAATGAATATAAAGATAAAAATTCAGAAATTGGCAAGTTTTTAAAGTTATTCTTTGGCCTACATTTTCTAGAACCTACCGAAGTAGGTGACTTTTTTTCTCTTGAAATATTTGACAAATCGCCCGATGATGAGAGAGTAATACAATTTTGTGATTACATAGTTGAAAATTATATATCAGAAGAAGCTAAATTTCCTCCAAAAGTTTGGGCATGTAACACAAATAGCATGTATCGGTCTACCAACGCTTGTGAATCATTTCATTCTTTATTAAAAAACAGTTTTTATTCTCCTCATCCAAATATATTTATTTTTGTGGACATGATAATAAATATACAAAATGAAACATTTGCAAAAATTAAGACTGCCAATGAATCAACAATTATAAAAAAATTTAAATCTGTTACTAGAAAGAAACATGAGTATATAACTTCTAAAATAAAAGAATTAAAAGAAAATAAGATCACCAAATTTGATTTTGTAAGATCTTTAAGCTATTATTATTTGCCGCAGTAGTACAAGAGATCTTAAATTGTAAAATTAATGTTAATTTGTCTGTATATTTCAAAACAAATTTTAAAAATATATCTTCTTTGTATTATATTATCGAATTGTATAAATAATTGTATAAATAAATGTAATAAAACTGTTTAGATTGTTATTTTAAACCGTTAATCCTCTCTAGAAATATGGTGGTACAACTAGACGGTAGGATTACATCTACCTGGTGTCCCGTGGTACAACTCGGCGGTCCCGTCGTGCTCGATTGAAAAATTTACCTGTTCAAATTACCATCCCATCTATAGGAACAGGTATTATTGTTAAATTGGGTTTTCCTGAAGTACTTACTAGAAAGGATTTTGTTTCGCGTTTGATATTTATGAATGAGTTAGTTTTATTTCGTAATTGGGAGGGTTAAGAGCAGCTCTATAAACATGTCGATTCGCGAAGTATCAAGTCAACGTGGGAAAATATTATTAATTGTAGAACAACATAAATTTAATCAAAGCAGCAAAAAATTAACATCTGGAGAAATTAAGTGGGTGTGTGTGAATAGAAAGTGTAACGCATATTTTCGGACAATCGGTGATTCTGGTGGTCGTGTAATAACAAAAAAAGTGTTAACTCATAATCATCCTGCAATAGAAGAAAACATTATCCAAAGACATATAGTGAGTGCATCTGCTAAACGAAAGGCCTTTGATGACATTTGTGAAAAGCCTAGCAAAGGTATTCGAAAATGTTTTGAATCCAATTTAAATGAACTTAAAATGAATGATTTAAATTGTATAAAAAAAACAATTTTCCGCAAATCGCTAGGAAATTTTGACATTCCTGTCAAAATTTCTTGAAGAAAAAGTCAGGACTTCCTTACTGTAAGGAAATGATATTTCCGTACAGTTGTTAGTGTTCTACATAAATGATAGAAATTTCTTTGGCAATAATTCTAATGAAGCAGTATTCACTGCCTCAACCAGCTCTGGAGGAGTCCCAGGAATGGAAATTTCATCATCACTTATCATTTTACTTTCGAGAACACCAGCAATTAAATTTATAAGCGTCAAGTTTGACAATTCAACCTCAATACGTTTCCATAGTAACCCAAGTAATTTTATTAGGAATTTCAAAGCACCATTTATTTGGGAATAAAATTATCGCGTTTTTTTTAAATCAATCAATATCTGTCGAATTTTAAACGATTTGCGGAAAAATAGTATGTTTACCTCGTAGGAAAAGCCACATTCCTGGACTCTGTGTTGCTAAGTCTCGGCTTGCGCCTCGACTTAGCAATCTTCACAGTCGTCCAGGAATGTTAAGCTTTTCCTACCCGGTAAACAATGTACTATTATTATGAAAAACGTAAAAAGTTTCCAAAACTTCCATCAAATGCCGAAGAGGTGTTTGAAGTTTTAAACAATATCAATACACGCACTTTACAAGATGAGAACTTTGTACTTATAAACGATGTTGGATTAAATTTAATTGTATTTTGTACTGAAACTAATTTGAAATTTCTCTGTGAGTACACTACACTTTACATGGATGGGACGTTTTCGTATTGTACAAAGTATTTTTTACAATTGTTTACAATCCATGGCCTACGTAATGGACATTACATACCACTTGTTTTTTGTTTATTGCGAGATAAAAAAGAAGACACCTACAAAAAATTATTTCGCAAATTAATTGATACGTGTAAGGATAAGAATTAGAATCTACTGCCTGAACAAATAGTAATTGATTTTGAAATCGGCATTCATAATGCTACGCGATTGATTTGGAGTGAAGCTAGATTGATAGGCTGCCGATTCCATTTAAGTCAAGCATGGTGGCGAAAAATTCAAAATTTGGGACTATCGTCGGAGTATAAAAACAAAGAAAGTGATATTGGAAAATGGTTGCGTTACTGCTTTGGAATTATGTTTTTGGACCCAGATTTAGTTAGCGACTTCTTCGTTTTTGAACTTATGGAAGAAAAGCCCAACGACGAAAGATTGTGTGCGTTTGCTGATTATTTAGTGGAAAACTATATATCGGAAGAGGCTCGTTTTCCTCCTAATATATGGGCAGAAGCATCAGCTAGTATACACAGAACCACGAATGCATGTGAATCATTTCACAGCCATTTAAATAGTTCATTTTATAATGCACATCCCTCATTATTTGTTTTCGTTGAGGTATTAATAAGAATTCAGGAAGAGACTTACATTAAATGTCGCAGTGTAGATAATACTAAAATCGTGAGAAATGCAACAAGGAAAAAACATGATTTCCTAAAAAAGACTATAGATAATTTTAAAAATAAAAAGATATCAACATTTACTTTCGTTAAAACAGTATCATGGTATAATAGTATTAATAATATGTATGTAGTTCTAACTTTTTTATGTGCAATATATTTAATTAATACGTTTTATAGTAGTTTTATTTCAAATAAATGACAACTGTATATGTAGGTCTTGAATATTTAATTATAATAAATAAGAATTAAAAACCGCAGTTCCAATGCACCCGGGCACGAGTTGGTGTATTAATTTTCTACCTGGTTTTTGAACGGGCACGAGTTGGTCAGTGATTTTCGGGGCCAGGTAATAACGGGCACGAGTTGGGAAACGCCGTCATTTATTTATATTATTCGATAGCCTGTTGATCCTCAAATTGTTTTTTGGACGTACCGTTAGCAAAACTCAGTGAAGAATTGAAGCAAAAAAAAGAAATGTGCCATAAACATGTAATACAGACTGAGCGCTTCACAGAACTATGCCGTCCAGAAACAAAAACACATTTTTCGGTCAGATTAAGAGAACCCACCAACATTTTTGTCAGATTAAGAAAATATGCTTTGAGGATACAGAAATAAACCTCCCCTTCCGAAAATCTGACACGCTCGAGTAAATTATTTTTTTGTGGGATTTTTGACTACTTTATATGCCTACCCCCACCACGCAAACCGGCAGATTAGTATACCGTTGTTATCAGAGGCACTTGGGGCATACGTGGTATGAATATCTGACGCGCTCGAGAATGCCCAAGTAACTGTTTTTTTAAACATTTTTGAAAAACCGTACACGCCATACCTCAACTTTTGTGGAGCAGTCTATTTTATTGTTACTTACCATCTTCCTTCATTTGAACGTGCTTTCGATCTGGACTGGCAGATGCACTTTTTGTAATTTTAATATCGACGCTACCCTCTTTCTTTTCTGATTTTTTGTCATTACTATTCTTGCTATCTGAACTGGTCGGTGTTTTAGGCTCTGAATTTGCTTCTGTAACTGACTTTTGTGTATCTATTCTGAGTTGTTTTGGGTGATTACCTTTACCTCTATCACTAAATCTGACGTCAAAAATAGAACTCTTTCTTTCATTTGGAGTTTTTGGAATAGAGGAATCTGAACTGTATGAAAATTTATTTTTATCTTTTTTTCCCTTGAAATGTATAGATACTTTTTTACGTATGCTTAATTTCGGTGATTTTGGTTTGGTTGGAAATTTTTCGGACCTTTGAACAGATTTTGTATTTTTTGTATCTGAATTGTCGGTAATTGTGACTCTTTTGTCTTCATTTTCGCTGGAAACATGTTCTGATGATGTCAACTCCAAGAGATTCGTTTTGGAGCCGATTCTATTAACTGAAATATCTGTAAATTGAAAAAATACGAGTTAATGTCTCTACTCTCATACAAATACTATTATTTTTTTTTCAATGTTAACAAAGCTGTTATAAATATAGTGACATGAAAAAATTGTTGTAACCAAATTAGTTGCATCAGTGAATATGAAATACAGGCAAGTCGTCTAGAAGATCTTCGATATTGATGATTTTTTTAAAAATTTTCCAAATTAAGTGGAGAAATAATTTTTTATATTGTTCAAATAATATGTACGAGCCCTGTCTCAGTTAAGTTGACCAATCCTCTAAAACTACATATTTGAACAAGATGGCGCGGCTTGTCAAAGATTCAAAAGTCAAAGATTGGATGATGGAACACAATATTTTGTGGTATATCATGAAGAAAAATCTACGAGAAAATTCCACCAGAACCATTCTAGAGTGGCGTACCCGAAAAGTTTGTAACATCTTTACACTAGATGACTACAAAATATCAGTTCACCCAATTCCAAGGTCTTTTCCACCAATGTAAGTGTTATATACAGGTTCGACGAATATTTATCTTCCATATGTAAAATCTCATATAGGAGCAACAGTGAGCACTAAACATTAAATTATGCATGTCCAAAACATCACGAAACGCCCACTTTCGCGTAGACATTTTCTCTGTTATTCTATAGCTCTCTCTCTTCCACTTGCAGAATGTCTATACGGATCAAAGAAAACCAAAATAGCATCAAATTGGGGAAAACCACGTGTCAATATATTTTTCCTATCAAGATATTTAGTCCAGTAACAACACCTGAAAATATCGAAAGATTCTGAAAAGTCGCTGAAGACTCAATTTGTAGGTCACGGCAGGTGTTTTAAAACGAGAAAAAACTTAACGCGATTGAGTTTACGGAAGGGAGGAAAAATGGCCCCATAAACCCCGGAAAACGGGTTTCTTGCTAATATCTGGCTAAATATGCGAATTAGAGAATTTTTCTTCAGATAAAAAATGAAGATCGTCTTATTATCTAGAAAAGTGGTTCCCATCATTTTTTTTCGAAAATTCGATAGTTATCGAGTTAATGAGACCTAAAAGTCTCCTCATTTCAGCTGCTGCTCTGCCTACGCATTAACTTGTAAGCGGGCGGACGAATTGTTCCATAACTCGGCAAAAAATGGACATTTTTCGATGATTCAAAGATCATCACAATGAGAAGACTCGTAACTATCATTCCATGTGACTTGGTTTCTTACTTGACAAAAGTATTTTAAAAGGCGGTCAAAATTTTTTACCGCAAGATTTTGAGACTATTTCATATATTGTTCATATATTTTTTTAAATATATCTTGCGTTTTGATAAAAAATTGATTTATTTACTTGAAAAAAATTCCGGTTCTCACCGATGTGATCAATTTCCCTGATTTCTGGAAAATGATTGGATCTTATTAAAAATCAAAAAGTACATTTCTAGTAGACTATCATATTGTTAGAATGTCATAAAATAAAATATTTTATTTCACATTTTACCATGTGATCTACTATGAATGGACCTTAACAAAGTTTTGTAGTCTTAAATTTCAAAATATTATTGATTGTCTAGTTGTCATATTTTTTTCGTTGTGTCCGATAGGGACTAAAAATTATTTTATTACTAGTTAATCTTGACAACGGTAGCTATGGAACTCTACCGAAACGTCGAAATAAGAAATAAAAAACACTTTTGTGATTTGATTCCAAAAAAATAAGAGAAAAAAGAATAAGTAATGCCACAAGGAACTTACGGAAGATATTTAGACACTCTAAGCTTTAAAATGATGTGCATTGAAAAGCAATATATAGGATGATAAATTTTTAAATCGCGCTTGTTCCACAGATTCTACAGAACTCGAAAACGGCTGAAATATGTAAATAAACAAATCAATTTCTTATCAAAACGCAAGAAAGATATTAAAAAAAAAATCTCTGAGATCATTCAAGACCTCCTAAGGTTCCATTATTAAAAAAAATTGGGACAAAAGACTATTTAAAAAAAATATGAACAAATTAATGAAATAGTCTCAAAATCTTGTGGAAAAAAACTTTGACCGCTTTTTTAAACATTTTTGTCAAGTACGAATGAGCTGCAAGTCACATGGAATGATAGCTACGGGTCTTCACATTGTGATGAACTTTGAATAATCGGAAAATGTCAATTTTTTGCCGAGTTATGGAACAATTCGTCCTCCCGCTTACAAGTTAATGCAGAGACAGGAGAATTCCTAGTTCAGGCTCAGGATGTGGAGTTTACTCGAGAGCACTAAGCCTAAAGATTAAGTGGGGAATGAGAAACAATACCAGCGTGGTTCAACCAGAACTGGCTGGTATCTCAATTGCCACAAAAGAACTAACCAGAAGAGGAATTTCTGGCAAAAACATAACAATCTGCACTGATAGTAGACAAGCCATATTAGCCTTGAACAGACAACGTGTTATGTTATGTTATCGAGGCTAGTACTAGAGTGTCACCAAGATTTAGCTAACGCCTCGGCAGATAACAATATTATCCTGAGCTGGGTTGAAGGACACGACAGGAGTAAAAGAAATCACATTGCCGATTCTTCAGCCAGGGAAGCGGCTGGACTAAAAATGTTAGGACCCAGTGACACCTACGGCCTAACGACTTCGACAATTGCAGAACTAGCCAAACGTTACACCCATGCTCAATCCCTTAAGAGATGGGATGGAATTAAAGGATGCAGTCTTGCCAGGATCACCCTGGGCGACCCTGGGAAGCTGGCGCCGAAGAAATATTTGGCGAAGACCAAGAAAAATCTACGTTTAACAGTAGGATCTCTGACTGGCCACTGTCAACTATGGAAACCCCTCCATACTATGGGGCTAGTGGACACACCTCTATGCAGGATGTGTGAACAGGAAGATGAAACTGTCAGGAATGTCTTATGCGAGTGTCAGGAGTTATTGTCAATGAGAGTGTGTGTGTTCGGTGAGTCTTGGCCTACACCTGTCGATATAAAGGAGATGTCTCCTAGTGACCTGTCCACCTTCCTGAGAAGGACAGGATGGACGATGACATAGGAGGACAACTCCTCGGGAGGATGTACAATGGGTCACATGTGGCCTAAGTGCTGTGAGCCTACTACACTCACCCTCCCTACTCTGCAGATACAGATAGCGAGAAACTTTTCAGGGTTTAGGGAGCCATTCCCCCCCCTTCCGTAAACTCAATTGCGTTAAATTTTTTCTCGTTTAAAAACACCTGCCGTGACCTACAAATTGAGCTCAAAGTTGAAGTCTTCAGTGACTTTTTAGGAGCTTAGCCCCTTCATTTACTGGACTAATTTTAAGAAATGTGCGAATGATAAGAGAAATGGCTTACGGCCGTTCTTATTTAAATCAATTATTATTTTCAGTTAATTCACAATACCTTTCTTATCCCCTAATTTTATTACTCGCCTGTATCCACTGCCTGGGTGTTTTCACTTTTGAAAGTAGTTTCTAAGTTATTTTTTCTTCTTCCATCCATCTCTTGCGAAACGTCATGATTGTTTTTAAAAAAATCGGGATTATATCTCATACTGAAATGATCTGCGTTTACGTAGTTATCCTTGAAATTTCCGAAGAAAAAAGGATTAGTTTCCACGTCAGGCTTTTGATAGAGATTTACATCTGGTGTTGCAGGTACGTAAGTGGACACGGCCGTTAAATTGAGCGTTTCTATTGGAATTGGTTGTTGCGAAGGTATAAGAGGATTTTGAGGTGTAATTGTTTCTTCAGGTAACTTAGTAGTTACGTTCTCCAAACTCCTTAAAAAATAACGAAAAAATTATAATTATTGTCTTCAATTCAGCTCAGTTACTAGATATATTCGAGTATACAGGGTGATCATTTGAATTCCGACACATAACTAGGGAAACGGTTGAGGTATCGTGAAGCGGTTGGAAAATGGAATAAAAAGTTCACGTTATTACTGATTTGATATTATTATCCCTTGACTACAGTGAAAAAATGAGTTTTTTTTGGAGTTCAATAACTTTGACACTTTAAATGAAGCACCCTGTATGTTTTTGTATCA
>CAJUYH010009414.1:0-13810 GCA_910591685.1 Galerucella tenella
TTATGCTACTACCTTTGAGCGCAGCGAATCAGGCAAATTTATGTGGTTGTTATCGTTATTCTCGGTAGCATCAGCTACATCGTGAGCAAATTTATTAATTTTATCCTAAAATGAATCAATGTCAGGTTAATTCAAAAATTTTCATCAAAATATGTATTTATACCTTCAAATTGAATGGATCTAGCAAATTTATAGGTTTGTCTTTTGATTTATCAGGTTCCTCGGCAGTATTGTCTACTGGTTTCTTAAACTTATCCTAAAATATTGTTATTTCAAAGTTTCGATTCTTTTACAGTAGAAAAAATGTTTTAAAGTATTTCGGTACCTTTAAGTGAAACGGATCAGGCAAATTTATAGAGCTGCTATTTTTATTCTCCGTAACATCAGCTACATCATGAGCAATTTTATTAATTTTATCCTAAAATTCATCAATGTTAGTCTACTTTTCAATTTTTCATCAAAATCTGTATTTATACCTTTAAATGGAATGGATCTAGCAAATCAATAGTATTGTCTTTTGAATTATTAGATTCTTCAGCAGCTTTGTCGGCAGATTTATTTTTCTTATCCTAAAATATTTTGTTACAATGTTTTCAACTATTAGTATTATTATATTTAAAAATGTGTAGGTACCTTCAAATGGAATGGATCCAGCAAATTTTTACCAGGAGTAGATTTACCATGTTTACCCTGAAATATATTCAGTTGTTATTCTTTTTTTAAATAATTTGAAAAATATGCTTCTCATTTATTTAAATTCAAAGTACTGATGAATATGCAGGAAATGTTCATCCAATTTATGCATATAAATAAAAATACTTAATTATATATCTCCGAAGAATGCAGATAGTAAAGATTTAGGAAGAAATATCAGGGCTTGGCTGTATTTATAGCATTTCCACATTTTTAAATCATTTGTCAATTTGAATTGATTCAAGTACCTTTAATTATAAAAACAACTCCCAGCATATACTAAGATACGAGGAAACATTAATTTAATTTCAATTTCATTCAGTATGTTTTTACTTTTTAATTCAGTGATTCTCTTTATTTGTTTTGTGCTTTTCACTCTACCTTCTCAGGCTCTTGTTTTTCTTTTTCATCCTTTATGGTATCATCGTTTGTTTTAATCTTATTGTCCTAAAAAGAGTTGTAAATTTTTTTATAACCCCCTAAAATTTGAATCAAACATTTACCTCCTTAGGATCGGGCTGCTTATTATCATCCCCACCTTCGGTTTCAGTTTTATCATTCTAAAAAAATTCAATTCATCTCAAAACATACCTAATTAATCTTTTTCACTTTTCTTTTTCAATATCAATGGCAGGTTTGTTATAGTCGTTCTGGAAATTTTAATTTCACTCGGTTCAATTAATCCGCAAAGTCATAAATCAATTCATTTGAGCCCTGTTAGTGACTGATGACCTTAATATTCTACAAATCGTAATACCTGCTAATTAATTAAAAATAATTTTTGCGTGAAAAGTATTCATTTTTACAATTTCATAGTACCTTAAGAGACCGGATTGAGCTATAAGTAGAACTTTCAGTGCCTAATTCCAGTCTTTATAACGCTTTTAGACAGGAAGGATTATATTCATGTCACAAGTCACAAGTCAAAAACTCAAAAAATCTAATCGGCCAAGCTACGCATTTTTCTGAAATAGCTCCGACACAGTTTTCTCCTTTTCACAAAACTTAAGCTACCAATATTATGATTGGTACCATAGATTGGTACTTTCTGCAAAAAAAAGTTCTTTTGAAATACTCGAGCGCGTCAGATTTTCATAGGGGAGGTTTATCTCGGTATCCTCAAAGCATATTTTCTTAATCTGACAAAAATGTTGGTGGGTTCTCTTAATCTGACCGAAAAAGGTTTTTTTGTTTCTGGACGGCATATTTCTGTGAAGCGCTCAGTCTGTATTACATGTTTATGGCACATTCCACTTTTTTGCTTCAATTCTTCACTTCGTTTTGCTCACGGTACGTCCAAAAAACAATTTGAGGATCAACAGGCTATTGAATAATATAAATAAATGAAACTGTACATGTTAATAATACTTTTGTATACAGATACGCGTATCTTTTTCCGAGTTCACGGAAATTGTCGAGAAGCTTTAGAAAAAAAAATTTGAGATATAATGAAAGTTACATAATTTAATCATCGTTGTTCCATATACATTTTTTAACACCCCCCGTTTTCGAGATATACACAAAAAACAGGAGTTTGGAGTTTTCATGATGCTTTAAGTCTAAAAGTTTCAACTTTGGACAAAAATGTTAGGAGACCTTTTTTGTGTAAAATAAAATTACCTTTTCTTCATTTGAATTTTTTTTGTAAAATGTATCGTTCGCGACTTTTTTTTTTCGGACGACGAAATGGATCCTCCACACTTCCGGTCATGCGGAAACCGGCAGATTTTGTATTTTTAGTAAGCTTTAGATCATATTCTTCAAAATAAAAAAAAATAAAATCGCACTCGAGAATGCCGGATTAACGTTTTTTTTTACAAGTTCGCGACCCTATAACTCGGCGGCGTCAAGGACTTATCGTCAGATTAGTTAAATTTAGTCTTAAGACACTAAAATCAACCCCCAATATCTTAATCTGACGCGCTCGAGTATTTCAGACTATCGATTTTCTTTTACGAATCTGATCGTTTATCCTTGGCGCGCGTCACTACATATAGAGCTAATACTTTCCAAAATTGTTCCATTAGGTCTATGGTATCTCTTTTATCTTCAACTGCCACGCTCGAGTATTCCCGAAAAATCCCCTATTCGCCTCCCTAACTATATTATAAAATATAAATAATAACAATAGTGATCATTGATCATTTTGTTTCCCCTAGTCTTGGACTTCTCAAATGTCACTTTGTATCTTTTATGACATTGACACATTCTTAAAACGTTTCCTTGTTTCCGGTACTAAATAAATTGATCTATTGCCTCTTGGATTTTCCAAATAGAGTAAAGTTATTATCATTTTTGTTATACAGGAGTTCGTGTGAAAAACTTGAGAGATAATATATAATAAAAGTTATTTAGAAAAATACGAAAACAACAATGAAAACCATAAACTATACATTTCAAGAAATCTGCAGATTTCCGTGAATAGGCTTTGTACAATTTCATTAAAAAAACTATAATTCTAAATAGGTAGCTTTTAACACACTTTAAATTCATAAAACACGAAAAATTGGTGTTAAAAATACTGGACATAATAAAATAAACCTTTTCGTGGCGTTGCTCAACAATTATTTAGGGAAGTCAAGGCAAATATTTTATATGAAGTAGTATCATTATTTTCTCTCTCTCAAGTTTTTGTACGATCTTTAGTCTAGGTTTCCATTTGGTGATACTGTTTACCTTTGGATCAGTGTCAATAATAGTATTTGTGTCCATGGGATCGGGTTTTTTATCATTGTCCACAATTGGATCGGTTTTATCGTCCTAAATAAAAGGTTTCTTTATTATTCCTTTATTAAAAAAAGTTTTGATCTAATTTACCTTCTCTTCAAGAAGACGTTTACTATCATTATCTAATTCGGTTTTATTATCAACCTAAAATAATAAGTTTTGATAGCTCTATTCATTTCACATACTATTTTTTTACCTTTTTATCATCGGGTATTTTAGTTTCGTCGGTTTTCTGAAAATTTACAAAGCATTTCAATGAAAACTATCCAACCCACATAATTCTGGAAGCATCACTTTTATAAAAAAATTAAAAAACATTAAAAATCAAATAAAGGGGGCGTCTCTTAACTCTTAATTTAAAGAATATCAAACAACAGTTTTATTTAAGTTATAACGTCTATATAATATGAACAAAAAGACGTCCACCTGTATATTATTTTTAGTTTCGCCGTCAGAATTATGTGGGATGGATCGTTTTAATTAAAATGTTCTGTAAACTATAATAACTATTTTTATTTAAAAAAATTAGGTTGGTAATACCTCCGGTAAATTTTCGCCTTTTTCAGTCTCCTAAAAGTGACATATATTTACTTTTACAATAAAAATAATCGAATCAAAAGTTATACTTTTAAATAATCCTCTCCTAAAAGCTCCGCCAAATCATCGATTATACACAAACTTGTATCATCAATGTCTCCCTAAAAAGGTTCAACTTTATTTCTACTGAATTTTTTCATGAAAAAATATACCTTAATTTGTGGTTTTTCAGTTTCTTCGACCTTATCCCCATTCGACTTATTCTGAAAAACATTTATCAAGCTGTTATAAGCTTTAAATCAATTTTTTAATTGACTTACATGGGGTTTACTTGATGTAATCTCTTCAAGAAACTCGCCCAAACCGAAAGGTTTTGTAGTGGAGTTTGAGTCGTGTTTATCCTAAAATATTTTTAATATATTTTCACTGGTGTACCTTTTGGAACCAGTAAAAATCGTTACCTAGTTTGAAATTATTTATTATTTTTCCTAAATTGT
This sequence comes from Galerucella tenella, assembly GCA_910591685.1. Taxonomy (NCBI): domain Eukaryota; kingdom Metazoa; phylum Arthropoda; class Insecta; order Coleoptera; family Chrysomelidae; genus Galerucella; species Galerucella tenella. The sequence continues at coordinate 4,455 of CAJUYH010009414.1, forward strand.
ATCCTAAGGGATAAAATACGGACAAACATGGAAAATATTTTACTGTTTGAATAATAAAACCATAAAAATTAGGTTTTTGTTAAAAAAAATCCTTAGGCAAGGAATAAATATTTTGATATTCAATTGGGTTTCATAAGAGAAATTACAAAGAGAATATAATAAATTATGTACACTCCTATGAGGACTATAAATAAATAAAATAATCCTCTTTATTTATTGTTAATTTTTATAATAAATCTGAAAACACTTAATATTTCCGAAACTATTGAAGATAGGTGTAGGACACTGTATATGAATTATGTCTAAACTTTTTTTAAAGAATCCAAAAAATAGGTAATATACAGCTTGTTTTTTTTCAAAAAATTATAAGCTTTAAAACTACCACTTATTTGCACCAAAAAATGTGAAGGTCCTCTATCTCCACCTGTTTTTAATACTGAACTAAATATTTGTCATTCTTAAGCCATTTCTGAAAAGTCAATAAATTGTAGTAATTTATCTTCCATCTGCTCTCATGACCAACTCAATTTAGATGTTTTAGCTTTGTCAATGAAGAATTTTCGGAATTTAGATATTTGTTGTTGATGTTAACTTTGTCCGTTATAACTCTGCCTCCCTTTTCTCTTGGCAGTGTGGTCCTAATAACTGATGATGTTGGGTGGTGGTCATCATGGTAAGGGTTGTTCTTTGAATATCTATCAGTTCTGTTGTTGTCCACTTCTGAATTCCAGAACCGGTGTGGTGTAGATGTTAATTGCTTCAACAAGTTTTCTTGCGTTCAACTGGGATTTTAATAAAGTAGTATATCCCCGAAGCAATATTTTAATATGTAGCTACGTTTAAATTTAAATAAACAAAAAGAAAATTCATGAGGAAATAAATACGTTCCGGTTTATCCTTACAAAAACACCGAAGTTTGTAAAAACTAATCAACGCTTCGACCTCAAACAAAGGAATTTCAACTTGTTAAATTCAAATTTCATAATGTTCCATTATAAGTTATATTGGGGAAAAAGCATTTTTTAAGTGTATTGAATTTTTAGTAGATTATACCAGTCCCGGGAAATGGTATCGAAAGTAGCGATTTCTCTACTTTCTTTTCAAGTAAAATAAACGTCTACTACAACTTTCTTTTACTTTTTGCAAATGTATCACTATCCGTTAACAGATCTAAAACAGACAGTTTTTGTACTTCTAACATAATCTGAATCAGTAATACTGCCGTACATAAATAATGGATAGTGGCAACGAACATTTACAAGACAAAAATAATCACTCTAAGCTCCTCCCCTCGTTATGCCTATCTCGCTCGAATATCGGATGCTACTGTGTATAGAGTACCGTAAGTCTCCTACGCGCGATATGCATAAACAGGTTGTCCGTCGTAGGGATATGTAAAGAAATATACCAGTTGTCTTTTTCAGTGAGCAAATTTTCCTTTAGAAATAAAATAAATATTTACGTACTTAGTGTTTTGTATGGTTTTAAATGAAACTAACTATTTCTAAATGATTCCACAATATATTTGTAAAAATGTGTAAATTGTCAATTTACTTGCAATTTACACATTTTTACAAATATATTGTGGAGTCATTTAGAAATAGTTAGTTTCATTTAAGACCATATGATGAGTAGATTCCACGAAGTGAGGGTTTATACAGTTAACTCAATTAGTGTTTTGTGTTTGGTTCTGCAAACAGAATGATGGAAAGGCAACATACGTGGAAAAATGTATAAACAATACTATGCACTTTATAAATGGCTGGAAAATTACTATCACCTCTGCTCTGTCTTTATGGGAAACCTTAAAATGCAGGAATTACTCATTTCTTTTAACAAGGAACCTTAATCTTTGACATTTTTCACATGCGACTATAGAAATCTTTCAAGTACGGATGGCAATGCTAAAGTTTACATTTTTGGCTATCTATTAGGGAAATGCTGCAACACTCTTGTAGTGCTTGCACAAAGTATAATGATGAAAAGACATTACCAAAAGAAGCGGCTGTATTTTTAGAGCATAAAGCATATTCGACTTCTAAAAACTATGGAGGTCTGAATGCACCTCCTAGTAATATTTTAGAATATGTTAAACAACTAGAAATAATCTATGTTGAAAATTTCAATGAAATTAGTTGCCACGAGAAGGTCGGAGTGACCCTTAGAAAATTATATGAAAATTTACTGTTTACACATCCTTGTAAAGAGTTTCCTCATAAATATTTTTTAAACCTATATATCAGGCTGCGGATTTATTTTACAATTAAATTTGCGAACCAGGATATAAAAATGAAACCTCACATTAAATTAAATATCTTAAAACATCTTTGGAAACCGGCATATTCAATATGAAAGACTTTCAAAATTCATAGACTTTAACTCATTTGGTTAAAGGCCTTTGGTTTTGGATGGTTCGTGTATCGATTCTCACAATTTTCGAATCGCGATAATTATTTTTTCCAGTACCCTTTTTTTACTGTTAGGTAAGTTGGTACTCTTTGATGGCCTCGGATTTGAAGCAACCTGTAATGACCTGTATACATTTTATATCAGAATACCTATTTAAGTTGGCATTTGCAAACATTTTATTGTTAATTTTTATACCTACTATTCTCATCTGTAGCTTACTACATTATTACTTTTTGATGTAACTTCAATTTTCCCTTAATTTTTGCTACCAGTTCTTTTTATAATTATGTTAAGATTCACCAATTAAATATCCTGACGATATTCCCTTTTTTATGTTAATTTCCAGTAAGCGGAGTAGGTTACAATAACAATTATTGTTAGATGTTTTTAAATCACCCTGGTAAGTGAACGTTTATTCGTTTTAATCACCAGCGGTTTGTATCAACCTCGTATAAGCACGAGCACGTGCACGGCTCCAGGAATTTGACGAAATCGTCGGCGCGCTTGTGTAAGCTGGACATGAAAGTTCCGACTGAGAGTGACCCTTCTTGTCTCGTAAATGTTCGTTGATAGTGGTCTCAGAAAAACACGTGCACTGTATACAGGTTTGGCAAATATTTATCTTCGATATGTAGAATCTCATTTAGGAGCAACAGTGAGCACATTGTAAATTAAATAATATATGTCCAAGAGAGAACGGCATACTTCCCCTCCACGAAACACCCACTCCTTTATAAACATTGTCTTTCTGTTATTCTATAGCTTCCTCTCTTCCACTCACAGAATGGCTATACGGAACATAATCATTTGCCGAATCTGTGTACGGGAGTCCTTCGATTTACCACCTTCATAATCTTGTTGACTTATAAATTGCCATTTAATGCAAAATACCGGAACAGACCTATCAGCCGATCAACAGTCAGTACAATTTTGAAAAAAATTAGGGAAACTGGTAAACTGTTGAAATTTTTAACAATTCTGGATATCCTAGGGTAGTAAGTGTTGCAGATAATCCTCATATAGTATCCTCCGTACAAAATTCAGACCAAGTGATATGTACATTGCGCTGGGAGGAGCCAAGGGTGAAACTACTAATCACTGTTCATGTATGTGGTAATACTAATTTTGCCAGATAAATAATTGCAGGACATACTGCACAAAAATAATTAATATCTATGAAGAAATTAATGTTTTAAATCCATAAAATATCTGTTGCACACGACCGCATAAAACTGTCCAGTTTAGAAATTTTAACAAATAGTGAAAATTGAGAAAAATATATCTTACCTTTTGTGGGAAAAGTCCACTCAAAGGATTTGGATTCACAGGCTTCTCATCATCCATCTTCTCAGTAGTATCTTCTTTTGGCTTGAAAACGTCAAAAATATTTGCAGGCTTCTTCTCTTCTTTTGATTTATCGTCTGCTGGAGGAGTAGTTGATTCTTTCTCGACGTCTTCTTTTGCTTGCTTCTTATGTTCTTCCTTTGGTTTGAATATATCGAGGATATTGCCACCTTCCGCGCCTTTTACGTTCTGAACGGAGAAAAAGTAACTTATTATCTATACTGACAATTCGCTTATTCAAAACAGCAGTGAAATGAGTCAAAAAGTATAGTTTCAAAATGTTTAGTCGCTTTTTTATCACTTATAATTGCAAGTGGTTTCTATTTTATCGGGTACATTTGGGTTGTTTTAATGAGAAACTGTTTCCTAGCAATTTGACGAGAATAACTGTCAACTTTTTAAAACACGACACCGAAGGTGGAGTGTTTTTAGGTTGACAGTTATCCGAGTCAAATTGCCAAAGGACACAGTTTAGAATTTGAACAACACAAATTTACCCAATATCAATACAAACCTCGAATGTAATTCGGCAGGACAATTTAATGAATGAGAAATTTGGAAACATATCAATGCAAACTTTATTTATGAAACATTAAAAATAAACACATTTTCATTTTAATGTACAACTATTAAAAACGCAGCTATTGAAATTCATACTAGGAACAGTGATATTGATGAACAAATGAGTGAAGTGAAAAAACCACTAGTGTATTTGTCAACAGTAAAAACACAAGAGCTTTTTTTTATCGGATAAATTTCTCTTTGCAACGAAACAGTTTTTCCAATCACTAATTTTACGAGAAAAACTGACATGATAAAATCGCGACACCGAAGGTGGAGCGATTTTATCTAATGTCAGTTTTTCGAGCAAATTTAGTGATTGGCAAAACTTTAAGTTAAAGAGAAATTTATCCGATAAAAGAAAAGCTCGAGTGTTTTTTGGCAAGATAAATTAACGACAGAATATATGGATGAACAACAAAAATAATTATCTTTATTAATTTGCGACTCATTGTCATTGTGTAAAAGTGACGTCCGCTTACTAGATATTGAGGAAGAGGAGTTTTTATCACGATAAAAAAGGATGCACCTTTTTGATCGATGTCAAAGTGACAATAACATTTCCAGGTATATGACATTTTAACATTGGAGTTAATTTATCAACAGTAAAAACACAAGAGCTTTTTTTTTATCGGATAAATTTACGAAACAGTTTTGCCAATCACTAAATTTACGAGAAAAACTGACATGATAAAATCGCGACACCGAAGGTGGAGCAATTTTATCTAATGTCAGTTTTTCTCGTAAATTTAGTGATTGGCAAAACTTTGAGTTAAAGAGAAATTTATCCGATAAAAGAAAAGCTCGAGTGTTTCTTGGCAAGATAAATTAACGACAGAATATTGAAATTATAAGTAACCAAACTTGCGACTCATTGTCATTGTGTAAAAGTGACGTCCGCTTACTAGATATTGAGGAAGAGGAGTTTTTATCGATGTCAAAGTGACAATAACATTTCCAGGTATATGACATTTTAACATTGGAGTTAATTTATCGCTGTAAAAGTTAATGCTAACTTTTGCCGTTGTCAAAGTGACAATTGCACTGTGGCATATGCGATTTTTTATACATGAATTAAATTGTCACCTAAAATGTAAACAGCCTTTTCCCCCATATTTTGGAATGAATAGAAAGTAACTGGGTTCTCTAAATGTTAATTATTGAATCAAATTTTGATTTTAGAGGATCTTTTTCAGGCTATGCAACTTGTGTTATTATTATTCATAAAAAATGGTTAAGAAATCATTATTTATTGTTTCATAACTGAAAATTTGTCACTGCTCTCCCTAAATAAATAACGATACCATACTGATTATTTTTATGATTCTTATTACATATAAATACCTATTATACTTTTATACAAAGTTTATTGTATATTTTATCAATCAATGATTCAATATAATTTTAAAAAATTATGGAAAATGATTAATAATAACACTCACCTTTGCCACGGAAACAGTCTCTTCTACAGGGTTATTCTGTAAATTATAGAAAAAAAAAATTAATCTTTTTGCATAGATATTTGTTAAATTGTTCAGTGATGGATTAAATTTTTCATTTTTCAACTTTTTCCCTATATTCTGAAGCAAAAATCACAATTTTTTGATAATGAAACTCTCTTTAAATGTCACCAACCAAAAATTCCATAAATACTTTCAATTTTGGTAATCTTTTTGCTAATTTTTGAAAAAATGGCGATTGTACCGTGATATCCGCCAAAATTTCAACTGGTTAAGTATAAGGCAACATTTGGATATATGACTAGCTTCTTAATCATTAACTGTGCATTTATGTATGTATTTTGTGCTGTGCAGTTGGAAAGTATGTGGATGGAGGTTTCTTCTTCCATGCCACAAAATCTGCATTCTTCTTCCTCTACTATTTTGAGCTTTTTCAGGTGCCCATGCAGGCGACAATGTCCCGTTAGGATCCCTGTTGAAACTCTCAACGCAGTTTTACTTTGACTCATGCATTCATTTGATCTCAACAGGTTATAGTCACCCAGAAGAGTCTTTAATTGTATAAGCCCTACTAGATCTTTCCAATGGTCAGATCTTCTCTTTTTCGCGGCTTTACCTATTTCTTCCAATATTACATTGGGGCTGATTCCGCAGAAAGGTTCAGACCCCCAGAAAGGTATTTCAGTCCCCCTATTTGCTGGTTCATCTGCTATTTCATTTCCTTCTATTCCAGTGTGTCCTGGAATCCATAGTAAGGTGACTATATTATTCTTGCCTAGCTCATTGAGTTTGTCTAGACATTCCCGCACCATTTTGGAACTGATTACACAAGAGCTCAGTTATGATTATGATAGTCCTTTGTCTTCTTTATCCTTTATAAATATTGAACTGGGTGCATTAACTGTGCATAGTTGATCACTGTGCGACACAAAAATGTTCGTCTTTCACTTGAAGTGGTGAACAAATATCCTTCCATAGCTACGACTATGCGCTCAAGCCCTGACAAGCAATATTCACAGTCGTCAGGGAATGTCAGACTTTTGCTGCCTGTTTCAAAACATACTATTACACATCAATCTTACATTATTTGGATATATTAAAACTTTTGTCGAACACAGCTTCGCACACGCTATCATTTCAATAACTTTTAAATTATTCAATACGTTCCCTTGACATTTTACAGCATAAAGATTTAACAAAGGCCTCGCTTATTAGCAACATCAAAGCTAAATTACAAAAGAACATGACGGAAAATTTGATATATGTTTCACAAAACAAGAATTCTCTCGAAATATCACAACTGAAAGTAATATGTCTCACATTAGTTCTACCGGCTAAGTTATTTCAACAATAACATAAAACGGAAGAGTTTCGCTTTGTACGATAAACATAAAATTAGCCTAAGATGTTTGTGAATTTTCCCGTGAAAGTGGAGTTGATATATTTTTAGATGATTCTTTAAGAATTTTCTTGGTTTGAATAAAAAAAACCAATTAAGCTGAAATTTATACCTCTCCTTCCTCGTAAATCTTGTTCAAAAATGGTATAAATATAACTGAAAAATCCTGACAAGGAAAGAAAAATATTTATTAACTTGGAAAAAGCATTTTATACAACTCCAAGAAGAAATCTTTGTATTATTCTGAAAAAATTGGAGTGAGTAGTAAGTAAAAGAAAATTGATATCAAAACAAACATGGAATGAAATTATTTCGGAAATATTGAAAATTTTCTTATGAAAAATTCCAACCCAATGTAATTAATCCATCTGGTGATATTAAATTTGGGAAATTGGAGCTGGACATTCCAGTTTTATCTTTCGATCTCCAGGAATCTCAATTTAAGTCACATCATCCATAATAATCGTTTAGCACAATTTATGAATGATTTTATCCAAACTTACTTTTTTATGAAGTGTTTTAATTTTATTGAGCAGTAATTAGGGTGGAAAGTAATTCCCATCTCACTTACATTCTTGTTGGAAACTATTTTCCTCGTATACATAAGAATATGATTATCAGCCATAAATCAGAAATCGTTCATTAAAAACCCAAATTTACCCGGAAAACACGAACTTACATAAGTAATGTAAAATTGAGTGATGATTGATTGAGAATTTGTTGAAGTTTAATAATTGAAAATAAATTACCTCACTCATTTCTTCGTTGTAATTTTTTTTTGAAATCACTCAAGCGTTGTTCAAAAACGAGCACTTCGAACCGTATAAGTGGATCGACTGATCCAAAAATAATTAATCGAAATATTAATATCAAATCGGACTTCCGATCTACTGATTACAGAAATATTTAATTTTAATTTAAATGCAATCAGATTTCCGTATATAATGCGATTAGTTGATAATGAGTGATTTCGATAAGATTAGAAAAATTGCCAAAAGATAAAAATATTTTTGGATTTTTTATAATATATGGACCGCGAAAAGAAGAAATACTTAGTTCAAGAGCTGGTGCTGATTTTTGAGTAGTTATTCGAGGCAAGCTGAAAACTTCTCCTATTATATCTACTCCAACTCGTAATTGCAGACCTGACTGATGTGCAACTCTTAAATTTCGCTAAAAATATGTGCACCCGTATTAGCCAGGTGATTTAGTTGGGATTTTAACCTTAACAAACTACCTGGTGACTGGGCACTGCACTGGACTCTGCTTCTGCAAGAACTTACAGACGAAAGCTCTTTGGAGAGGGAATAATACAACCACTCAACCATTAGATACCACTACAGAAAATCCCTCCAGTCAAACTAGTGGCGTTATATTTGGCCACTATCATTGGAATATTTAAATATCTACCGGACGACGAGTAGCCAGTCCTTTTTCCTTACCAACATGTGATTCTCGTCGAGAACCTGTAGCACCGATCACCGCTGAAAGGCAAATTTTTACATTTAATGTGCGACGAATAATCTCCGTTGGTGAGGATCAGTATACACTGATATTGGTCAAATATTTCAATTCTTCTCTCCTATAGAGAGAGAAATTAAGAACACACTACGAATATGTAAATTCTTTCACGAAGCGAAGCATGTGAACAGGAAAGGAATATGCAACGTATGTCGATTTATCATCGCATGGTTCAATTCAATAGCGAGTAGTAAGAATAAGATTTCTTTTTCTCCTGTGAACCATGAACCGATAAGGTTAATTTTAATTACTGGTGAGAGGTTCTCAAACTCTTTTTTTTTTTTAAAGTGCATTCAATGTGAATGGTAAGTTGCATTTACGTATATGCTGCGCACATACTGCGATATTGGTTTTTTTATCTTGTTCTTTGGTATAGTTTTTCTAGTTTTTCTTATACAGTTGATAAAAGGTTCACATGTATATAGTTGAAGTCTTTAAAATATGTATATTTAGTTAATTAATCAATTCAATCTAATTACCAACCTGGAATATTATATTCCTGGATTAAATTTTTCATTACATTTTTTTTATCGCCTCCTGTGATTGATATCCTGAATTTTACATAAAAAAAAGTAACTATTGCTGATACACTGTATCTTTCCTAGCACTTTGTATCTACGACTTTGTACCTACGACTTTGTACCTACGACTTTGTACCTACG